>JAVSCE010018609.1:0-216941 GCA_032199065.1 Smutsia gigantea | reverse complement strand
AGCAGGCTGGGAGTCCTGGGGAGTTTCAGACGCCTTAGCTGGCGACTGAGGAAGCGTAGCCATACTTACACTTCTCACTGAGATCAACAGCCTCCTAGTCGTTCCCACCCCCGCCAGAGGGATAAAGGGCCCTGCGGAGGGGCGCAGCCACGGCTGCGGAATAGTGGGGCAATAGTGCCACCTACAGCATTCCCACAGAATCTACGTCCGGTGGGCTTTTTTTTTTGTTTTTTTTGTTTTGTTTTTTTCTTTTCTTTTTTTTTTTCTGTCTTTCTTTCTTCTTTCTTCTTTTTTTTTCTCTTTTTAAAGTCTTAAAGAGCCCAGCTGACATACGTGGCAACTACCAGTGACCAATTCTATAGCCATGAAAAGACAGAGGAATATGGATCAGACCAAAATCAACCAGACAACCCCAGAGAGGGAGTCTGAAGGGATGGAAATGCACAGTCTTCCTGAAAAAGAATTCAGAATAAAAGTCATAACCATGCTGATGGACCAACAGAGAAATGTGCAACAGCTGAGGGAGGAAGTGAGGGAACTGAGGAAGGACAATGCAGAAATCAGACAAGCAATCGATGGGCTTAACAGCAGACTGGATGAGATGCAAGAGACTGTTAATGGAATAGAAATCAGAGAACAGGAATACAGAGCAGCTGAGACAGAGAGAGATAAAAGGATTTCTAGGAATGAAAGAATATTAAGAGAACTGTGTGACCAATCCAAACGGAACAATATTCGCATTATAGGAGTACCAGAGGAAGAAGAGAGAGAAAAAGGAATAGAAAGTGTCTTTGAAGAAATAATTGCTGAAAACTTTCCCTCACTGGGGAAGGAAGTAGTCTCGCAGTCCACCGAAGCTCATAGATCTCCCAACACAAGGGACCCAAGGAAGACAACACCAAGACACATAATAATTAAGATGGCAAAGATCAAAGATAAAGACAGGGTATTAAAGGCAGCTAGAGAGAGAAAAAAGATCACCTACAAAGGAAAACCCATCAGACTATCATCAGACTTCTCAACAGAAACCTTACAGGCCAGAAGAGAATGGCATGATATATTTAATGTTATGAAACAGAAGGGCCTCGAACCAAGAATATTGTATCCAGCACGATTATCATTTAAATATGATGGAGGGATTAAAGAATTTCCAGACAAACGAAAGTTGAGAGAGTTTGCCTCTCATAAACCACCACTACAGGATATCTTAAACGGACTGCTCTAGATGGAAGCACACCTAAGGCTAAAAAGACGTCACCAGAGAAAATAAAATCATCGCAAAGAAAGCAGACCATCCAAATACTAACTAAAGGCAAGAAAAAAAACACCTATTATAGAAAGAATGGAGGAGGAGGAATAAGAAGGGAGAGAAATAAAGAAACACCAGACAGTGTTTACAATAACTTAACAAGAAAGTTAAGTTAGATTGTTAGATAGTAAAGAAGCAACCCTTGAACCCTTGGTAACCACGAATCTAAAGCCAGCAATGGCAATAAGTACATACCTATCAATAATCACCCTAAATGTAAATGGACTGAATGCACCAATCAAAAGACACAGAGTAACAGAATGGATAAAAAAGCAAGACCCATCTATATGCTGCCTACAAGAAACTCACCTCAAATCCAAAGATATACACAGACTAAAAGTGAAGGGATGGAAAAAGATATTTCATGCAAACAACAAAGAGAAAAAAGCAGGTGTTGCAGTACTTGTATCAGACAAAATAGACTTCAAAACGAGGAAAGTAGCAAGAGATAAAGAAGGACATTACATAATGATAAAGGGGTCAGCCCAACAAGAAGAAATAACCATTAGAAATATATATGCACCCAACACAGGAGCGCCAGCATATGTGAGACAAATACTAACAGAATTAAAGGAGGAAATAGACAGCAATGCATTCATCTTAGGAGACTTCAACACACCACTCACTCCAGAGGACAGATCAACCAGACAGAAAATAAGTAAAGACACAGAGGCACTGAACAACACACTAGAACAGATGGACCTAACAGACATCTACAGAACTCTACACCCAAAAGCAACAGGATACACATTCTTCTCAAGTGCACATGGAACATTTTCCAGAATAGACCACATACTAGGCCACAAAAAGAACCTCAGTAATTTCAAAAATATTGAAATCCTACCAACCAACTTCTCAGATCACCAAGGTATAAAATTAGAAATAAATTTTAGAAAGAAATCAAAAAGGCTCACAAATACATGGAGATTTAACAACATTCTCCTAATTAATCCATGGGTTAACGACCAAATCAAAACAGAAATCAAAGAATATATGGAGACTAATGACAACAACAACACAAAGCCACAACTTCTGTGGGACGCAGCAAAGGCAGTTCTAAGAGGAAAGTATATTGCAGTCCAGGCCTATTTAAAGAAGGAAGAACATTCCCAAATGAATAGTCTAAAGACACAATTACTGAAATTGGAAAAAGAAGAACAAATGAGGCCCAAAGTCACCAGAAGGAGGGACATAATAAAGATTAGAGAAGAAATAAATAAAATTGAGAAGAATAAAACAATAGAAAAAAATGAATGAAACCAAGAGCTGGTTCTTTGAAAAAATAAAGAAAATAGATAAACCCCTAGCCAGACTCATTAAGAGAAAAAGAGAATCTACACACATAAACACAATCAGAAATGAGAAAGGAAAAATCACGATGGACCCCACAGAAATACAAAGAATCATAAGAGAATATTATGAGAAACTATATGCTAACAAGGTGGAAAACCTAGAAGAAATGGACAACTTCTTAGAAAAATACAACCTTCCAAGACTGACCAAGCAAGAAACAGAAAAACTAAACAGACCAATCACCAGCGACGAAATCGAATTGGTAATCAAAAAACTATCCAAGAACAAAACCCCTGGGCCTGATGGATTCACTTCTGAATTCTACCAGACATATCGAGAAGAAATAACACCCATTCTCCTTAAATTTTTCCAAAAAATAGAAGAGGAGGGAATACTTCCAAACTCATTCTATGAAGCCAGCATCACTCTAATACCAAAACCTGGCAAAGACCTCACCAAAAAAGAAAATTACAGACCAATATCCCTGATGAACGTAGATGCAAAAGTACTCAACAAAATATTAGCAACCGAACTCAAAAATACATCAAAAGGATCATCCATCAGGATCAAGTAGGATTTATTCCAGGGATGCAAGGATGGTTCAACATTCGAAAATCCATCAACATCATCGACCACATCAACAAAAAGAACAAAAACCACATGATCATCTCCATAGATGCTGAAAAAGCATTTGACAAAATTCAGCATCCATTCATGATAAAAACTCTCAACAAAATGGGTATAGAGGGCAAGTACCTCAACATCATTAAGGCTATATATGACAAACCCACAGCCAACATTATACTTAACAGTGAGAAGCTGAAAGCTTTTCCTTTAAGATCAGGAAGAAGACAAGGATGCCCACTCTCCCCACTTCTATTCAACATAGTACTGCAGGTCCTAGTCACAGCAATCAGACAAAACAAAGACATACAAGGCATCCAGATTGGTAAAGAAGAAGTCAAATTGTCACTATTTGCAGATGACATGATACTGTACATAAAAAACCCTAAAGACTCCATCCCAAAACTGCTAGAACTAATATCTGAATTCAGCAAAGTTGCAGGATACAAAATTAACACACAGAAATCTGTTGCTTTCCTATACACTAATGATGAACTAACAGAAGGAGAAATCAGAAAAACAATTCAATTCACAATTGCATCAAAAAGAATAAAATACCTAGGAATAAACCTAACGAAGGAAGTGAAAGACCTGTACTCTGAAAACTACAAGACACTCCTAAGAGAAATTAAAGAGGACACTAACAAATGGAAATGCATCCCATGCTCTTGGCTAGGAAGAATCAATATTGTCAAAATGGCTATACTACCTAAAGCAATCTACAGATTCAATGCAATCCCTATCAAACTACTAACAGCTTTCTTCAATGAACTGGAACAAATAATTCTAAAATTCATATGGAACCACAAAAGACCCCGAATAGCCAAAGCAATCCTGAGAAGGAGGAATAAAACAGGGGGAATTATACTCCCTGACTGCAAGCTCTACTACAAAGCCACAGTAATCAAGACAATTTGATATTGGCACAAAAACAGACCCACAGACCAGTGGAACAGAATAGAAAATCCAAACATTAACCCAAACATATACAGTCAATTAATATTTGATAAAGGAGCCTTGGATATACAATGGGGAGATGACAGCCTCTTCAGCAGCTGGTGTTGGAAAAACTGGACAGCTACATGTAAGAGAATGAAACTGGACTACGGTCTAGCCCCATACACAAAGGTAAACTCAAGGTGGATCAAAGACCTGAATGTAAGTCATGAAACCATAAAACTCTTAGAAAAAAACATAGGCAAAAATCTCTTGGACATAAACATGAGCAACTTCTTCATGAACATATCTCCCGGGCAAGGGAAACAAAAGCAAAAATGAACAAGTGGGACTATATCAAGCTGAAAAGCTTCTGTACAGCAAAGGACACCATCAGTAGAACAAAAGACATCCTACAGTATGGGAGAATATATTCATAAATGACGTATCCGATAAAGGGTTGACATCCAAAATATATAAAGAACTCATGCACCTCAACAAACAGAAAGCAAATAATCCAATTAAGAAATGGGCAGAGGACATGAATAGACACTTCTCCAAAGAAGAAATTCAGATGGCCAACAGGCACATGAAAAGATGCTCCACATCGCTAATCATCAGAGAAATGCAGATTAAAACCACAATGAGATATCACCTCACACCAGTGAGGATGGCCAACATCCAAAACACAAACAACAACAAATGTTGGCGAGGATGTGGAGAAAAGGGAACCCTCCTACACTGCTGGTGGGAACTGCAAATTAGTTCAACCATTGTGGAAAGCAGTATGGAGGTTCCTCAAAAAACTCAAAATAGAAATTCCATTTGACCCAGGAATTCCACTCCTAGGAATTTACCCTAAGAATGCAGCAGCCCATTTGAAAAGGACAGATGCACCCCTATGTTTATTGCAGCACTATTTACAATAGCCAAGAAATGGAAGCAACCTAAGTGTCCATCAGTAGATGAATGGATAAAGAAGATGTGGTACATATACACAATGGAATATTATTCAGCCATAAGAAGAAAACAAATCCTACCATTTGCAACAACATGGATGGAGCTAGAGGGTATTATGCTCAGTGAAATAAGCCAAGCCGAAAAAGACAAGTATCAAATGATTTCACTCATATGTGGAGTATAAGAACAAAGAAAAAAACTGAAGGAACAAAACAGCAGCAGACTCACAGAACCCAAGAACGGACTAATAATTACCAAAGGGAAAGGGACTGGGGAAAATGGGCGGGAAGGGAGGGATAAGAGGGAAAAAGGGGCATTACGATTAGCAGATGTAATGTTGGGGGGGCACGGGGAGGGCAGTACAACTCAGAGAAGACAAGTAGTGATTCTATAGCATCTCACTACGCTGATGTACAGTGACTGTAATGGGGTTGGTGGGGGGGACCTGATGAAGGGGTAGTTTAATAACCATAATATTGCACATGTAATTGTAGATTAATGATAATAAAATAAATTATATTAAAAAAAAGAATAAGTGACTCTATCAAAGGAGACCAATAACAATCACCTTTCTTTAAAGTTACTGAGAGTGGTACATATTAAATGATGCCTAGAGAATTTCAGGGAGAAGATGAAACTATTTTTGGAAGGTTTGTTAATTCTAGAAAACCTTTCCATTGAAAGCACACCACACATATTTAAAGAGAGTGAGATGTTTGACCTTAACTGTTTTTTATTCTCCAGACACAAGAATGTAGGAAGTGAAAGGCAAATGCCACCCTTTCCACAAGGCTAATGCCCAGTTGAGTGATTTTGGACAGTGGGAGTTTTTTATTGTGTTTTTGCAATGGGAGGACAGGGTTCTTCTAATGAAGACCTCACAGTGTAACCAGGACAGGTGGGGACCAGATTCAGAGATATCTTGCCTTATTAAAAACAGTTAAAGTGACACATTTGAGACTTTGTAATTAATTTAAAAATTATAGTTGCCAAGCAACTTGTTGAGAACCCACCCTTTTTCTCTAGTGTCTTTTTGAAATGTGATTCATGGCTTCAAACACCATAAATGGTGATTCTTGATATCAGAGCTTGAATTGAGTGTTATTTTTACCTAGCATTAGGGACTCTGAGATCCATGCTTTCATGTAGAGTCTCAAGGATTTTTATTTCTTAAAAGAGTGTTAACGAATGCAGTGGGCCTGTTTTCCTTTTCTCACTGTCTGACTCTGCCTCACCCCCAACCCTTGGTGGGTTTGACCTTGGGCATGAGCCTTCAAACTTACTATGGGAACTGGTGGGGCAAAGTAGCTTCAGAATTGATATTTCTTGAGTTGCAAGGTATCCACGACAGTGCCCACCACTATTCTGCAGAATATTCCATTTTTGGTTGAGGATGCTATAAATATTGTTTTTGAGACATTGTTATTGACATTGTTTTTGAGAATCCTCAAGGAGACTATGGACAGGAAAGATTAAAAATAAGGTTTTACCACTTAAAGGCAAAACCATAAATACCTACAGTTTGTTTTCAGTGTCTGGTGATTTCAGCATCTCTGTCAACAAAAATCCAGTAACAGTTACTGGTGCTCACTCTGGGTCAGGGTTCTGACACTGGGACTGTATCAGTGAGCAAAAGACAAGAAATCCCAGCCTCATGAGCTTACATTCTAGTGCAAGAGACAATTAGCAAAACACACATCAACTAAATTATAGAATGTTAGAAATGCTGTGGGTGAAGGCAATGGAATGTGGGGGTCAGATTGCACTGGTAAATGGGGTGGCCAGGGCGGGCCTCCTTGCAGAAGGGACATTTGTTCCGGAGGGGAGCGTTGGCCACGTGACTGTCTGGGAGCCAAAGGATGACCGCAGGGAGGATAGCGGGGGCAGCGGCCAGACGGGGGTATCCCGGTGTGCTTGAGGGCAGGGGAGCTGGAGCAGAGCGAGCAAAGGGACGTAAAGGAGGAAAGGTCAGGAAAGTAATGCCAGGTCGGATGAGGTCAGGCCCCACAGTTCACTGTGTTTGTTTCTTACTGAGTCGAATGGGGAGCCGCTGCCGAGCTTGGAGCAGAGGAATGACATGTCCAACTTGAATTTTAAAGAGGATCTCTCTGACTGCTGTGTTCAGAATCAGGGGAGAAGCCGCGAGTACAGAGAAAAGGCCATTTCAGTAAATGCAGGCCAGAGATGACGGACTCGTGCATCTGCAATTAAAAGTAGAACAGCGAGAAATGGACAAGTGCTGGGCATGTTCTGAAGGCAGAACTATTTTGATTTCCTTATGGATTGGATGTGGCATATGAGAAACAAGAACAGGCGTCAAGGATAACCCCATGTTTTCTGCCAGAACAGTGGAAATGAAGAAGTTGTCGTGAACTGAGTTGAGGGAGGCTGCAGTGTGTGGGTGGGTGGTGTGGAGAAGCAGTTTGGTTTTGCCTGAAGCTTTTAAATACCCAAGCGGAAGTGTCTAGTAGGGGTTGGAGATGCAAATCTGCATCCTGAGGACGAGTCTGAGTAGGAATGTAAGTTTGGGAGTCAGTGTACAGATAGTATTTAAAGCCACTGGATTGGAAGAGATGAACCAAAGCGAGCATAGATAGAGAGGAGGACCAAGAAATGGTCCCTAAAACACTCTTCTGTTTAGAGGTCAGTGTTGAGAGAAGGAGCCAGCCAGAAACACTGAGAGGAGAGAGAGTGAGGAAAGAGGAAAATGAAGAGAGGCTGGCATCCTAGGAACCTAGTGAAGAAAGTGTTATTAGGAGGAGCGATCAAGCACACTGCGCACCCACCCCACACTTAGCAGTCTGCAGGTCTTTGACGGCCTTTACAAGCTAGGTTTTGGTGGTGAAGCAAGGATGAAAAACTAATTAAAATCCGTATAAGGAAGGAATGGAATTGGAAATAAAATACTGAGATAACTCTTTGGAAATGTCTTGCTGAGTAGGGGAGCAAAAAAGTGGAGAAGTTGTTGGTGAGGAAAGTGGGGTTGAGAAGGTTTTAAAATAGTAAAAAACAGCAGGTCTGATAATGAGAATGATGAGTAGAGGATGAAAAACTGGTAAGGTGGGAGAGTGGGTGACCTGTGGGTTCAGTGCTCTTGAACGGGAATCGAGCTGTGGGAGAACGTATTCTGGCCAGGAGTAGGGAAGTTCACATATAGTACCTGGTGGGACTGGGGGTGCCGTGTTGATGTGTGGGCAGAGTGGTGGACGCAGTCTGTGGAGGTTCTCTCTTCTGCTTTTGCTTCTCTCTTGGTGAGTTAGAAAGCTGAAAGTAGGAAGCAGGGGAAGGAGGTGTTGGAGGTTTGAAGAGAGGAAACCATGTGAAATTGTAGACACTGGGGAGGCTCTGAACGGGGATCTCCAGTCAGATGTTCAGCCATTTTCAGCATTGGTACAAGCAGGCAGGGGGCACAGCTGTATTTAGCCCAATGTGTGGTCTTGCCAAGGGAGCAGGACAAATTGAGATGGGGCAGAGAAGTCAAAGGTATAAGCAAGGGAGTGTTTAGAAATCTCCAGATGCCCATTGTCCTGCAACTTGTATTAGTTTCTTAGAACTGCTATAACAAAATACCAGACAGTGGTTTAAACAGCAAACATTTATTTTTGCACAGTTCTGGAGATAGCAAATACAAGATCAAGCTGTTGGTTTGGTTTCCTGTGAGCCTCTCCTCTTGGCTTGCTGATGGCTGCCTTCTGGCTGTGTCTTCACATGGTCTTTTCTCTGTGCATGTGCATCTTGGTCTCAGTGTGTTCAGATTTCCTCTTCTTATAAGGGCACCAGTCAGGCTGGACTAGGGCCTGCCAGCTACCTCATTTTCACTTAGTCACTTCTATGAAGGCCCTACCTCCAAATACAGTTACATTCTGAGGTACTGGGGGTTAGGGCTTCCATATACGAAGTTTAAGCCCTTAGATACATGTTTAATTAGAGTCACTCAAGCTGCAACCATAATTAGCTAAAGGCCTCCTTCAAAGAAAGGCTGAGTTCCTGGGTCAGCTGCCTTTTGCAGTGCCAAGGTGGTGAGCTGTTTAAGAACTCCTTCTCTGTTGGTTGCAGTCCAGTGGGACCCAGGACACCCTGCATCTATGCAATGCATCCCAGATAATCATCTCAACACACTACTTTATTTGTACATGTTTGCTTTAACTTTTTGCCCCTAGAATACAAAAGTTATGCAGACTCTCCCTCAGGACCCTCCAGGTAGAAGGTATTGTTTTCCTAAGAAACAGGGTTGGAATCCTCCTTACTCCCCAGTGCTTGCAAACTTTTTCACAGTGAAATATATATCTCAGTGTTGGCAAAACTGGACAGCTACATGTAAGAAAATGAAACTGGATCATTGTCTAACCCCATACACAAAAGTAAACTCAAAATCGATCAAAGACCTGAATGTAAGTCATGAAACCATAAAACTCTTAGAAAAAAATATAGGCAAAAATCTCTTGGACATAAATATGAGCAACTTCTTCATGAACATATCTCCCCGGGCAAGGGAAACAAAAGCAAAAATTAACAAGTGGGACTATATCAAACTAAAAAGCTCCTGTACAGCAAGGGATACTATCAGTAGAACAAAAAGACATCCTACAGTATGGGAGAATATATTCATAAATGAAATATCCGATAAGGGGTTGACATCCAAATTATATAAAGAGCTCTCTCACCTCAACAAACAAAAGCAAATAAGCCAATTAAAAAATGGGCAGCGGATCTGAACAGATACGTCCCCAAAGAAGAAATTCAGATGGCCAACAGGCACATGAAAAGCTCCACATCCCCAATCATCAGAGAAATGCAGATTAAAACCACAATGAGATATCACCTCACACCAGTGAGGATGGCCAACATCCAAAACACAAACAACAACAAATGTTGGTGAGGATGTGGAGAAAGGGGAACCCTCTTACACTGCTGGTGGGAATGCAAATTAGTTCAACCATGTGGAAAGCAGTATGGAGGTTCCTCAAAAAACTCAAAATAGAAATACCATTTGACCCAGGAATTCCACTCCTAGGAATTTACCCTAAGACTGCAGCAGCCCAGTTTCAAAAAGACAGATGCACCCCTATGTTTATCGCAGCACTACTTACAATAGCCAAGAAATGGAAGCAACCTAAGTGTCCATCAGTAGATGAATGGATAAATAAGATGTGGTACATATACACAATGGAATATTATTCAGCCATTAGGAGAAAACAAATCTTACTATTTGCAACAACATGGATGGAGTTAGAGAGTATTATGCTCAGTGAAATAAGCCTGGTGGAGAAAGACAAGTATCAAATGATTTCACTCATATGTGGAGTATAAGAACAAGGAAAAACTGAAGGAACAAAACAGCAGCAGACTCACAGAACCCAAGAATGGACTAACAGTTACCAAAGGGAAAGGGACTGGGGAGGATGGGTGGGAAGGGAGGGGTAAGGGGGAAAATGGGGCATCACAATTAGCATGTATAATGTAGAGAAGGGGGCACAGGGAAGGCAGTATAACACAGAGAAGACAAGTAGTGACTCTGTGGCATCTTACTATGTCGATGGGCAGTGACTGTAATGGGGTTGGTGGTGGGGACTTGATAATAGGGGGAGTCTAGTAACCATAATGTTCATGTAATTGTACATTAATGATAGCAAAATTAAAAATAAAAATAAAAATCAACAAATATATATCTCATACAGGACCCAATACACACATACATCAATATATAACTGAAAAAAGTTTCCACAAAGCAGCACAATGCACTTTGATGTAGAAATGTTTTGTACTTTTTTGTCTCACTTTTAAAACTCTAGAGATATCTGTTAAACATCTCAAATAAAAAGTAACTGCATAGTTATGTGTAAATAAGAGTGTAGCAATGTAAGTGCTGACTACAGATTTAACAAAAAGTTGGATTCTATCTGTTGAGAGAAGAAAGGGTCTTGGGGCTAGGGAACGGCACATGTAAGAGAGAAAAAAGCCCTGTGGGTAAAATTGTAACTTTCCCAGACTATCTGGCCGGGGTTTGGTGCATTTGCATATCCTCAGGAGTGGAAAGAAGTTCATCTCCATGTCAGTGGGTAATTACCTGGGCCACTGACGGCGTGTCTGAACCTGAGAGGTTAAAGGGAGGGGCTGGCTTGCTTGCTGGCTTCTTCCAGAGCAGGGGGATAGATGGCACTGGGCTGCTGTTTGTAAACAATAAACGGGTTTTGAGCTTTATTTCTCCATTTGACTGATTTTGGTTTTTAGAGGTATTTTGTCCTGGGATTTCCTCTCCCCAGACTTAAATTCTGGCTCAGTCGGCAGGATTCCTCTGAACCCGAAATCTGTCATAATGGGTGCGACCTTTGGGAGGGCCGCTCCCGTGGATGGCGAGGAGGCCCCAGTGGATGCAGCGGCAGAGGGTGCCGCTTCACCTGTTATTATCCTCCCAAGCTGTGGGGCTTCCAAGCTGGGGCCCCCTAGTGAGGAACTGGTCTAGGGTAAAGTACCTCCTAGAGGAGTGGGGCCTTCCCCAGAGCTGGGGACCGGTGGAAACACCGGAGGCTGCAGAATTAGCCCTCCGTGAGTTGGAAGACTGCTTGGAGACCTTAGGGGTCTGTGTGGCTGCTGGCATTGTGGGTTCTCTTTTCATCGAGCTAGTGGAAAATGTTATACAGGAGAAAGAGAGGATTATCGAGAGGGTTAGGGAGAAGAGAGAGGGACTTAGGCAGGAGAGAGACACACTTCAGCATCACTTGGAGGAACTGAGTGATAACCTATGGGATGCTATTAAAGAAGAGAGACACTTACTGAAAAGACAGGTCACGCTCCTAGAAGACTCCTTAGTGGCAAGGGGGGAGGCAGCAGGAAAAGCCGTGTTGCAGGAGGCCGTGGGGGCGGGGCAGGAAAGAGTGGTGCCTTCAGCCGCAGAAATGGTGGAGGAGGAGCCCTTGGTGGAGGAGCCGGAGGGAGAGGAGGAGGAGGTGGGGCCACTGGAATTTCTGCTACCCAGGCCGCCGCCAGAGGTACCATCTTCTCCTGTTTTAAAGGCCCACCCAGCTGTAATTAAGAAAAAAAAAAGGAAACAACTGCGGGCCCCTCCTGGGGAGGAGCAGCCCCCTCCCCAGGTTGTGGAGCCCTCCATACCCAGGATGAGCTGGTGGACATGAGCATCCACTATAGGCAGAGGCCATCGGACTCTCTGCCTACATGGCTTTTACATCTCTGGGATATGGGGTGGAGAACACTGTTATGTCAGGTACTGAGATGAGTAGAATGGCTTCATTGATGACTCACCCTTCCCTCCGGCAGCGATTGCAAAATGCCTGTCACACCTCAGGGAATCAGACACTCCTGGAATGGCTGACAGCTGTCATCAGGGTCGTTTGGCCTAATCAGGGTGATTTTTCATATTTTCCCAGTAGTTGGAAAACATATGCAGAGCTCCAACAGGTACTGCAGGAATTGGGTATGAAAAATACCATCTATAATACAGACCCCCAGGGCCCTGATGAGGAGGTGTTCACTGTAGGAATGAGAAACCTGGTGCTGCATCAGCTCCCACACCTCTCTTTGGGTCCCTAGTGAATACTCCTGCTCCCCACCTAGGGCAACCCATAAGGGAGGCTACTCGTACTTTAGCAGATCTGGGGGAGGTTGAAACAATAAGGGCACAGTGGGAAGTATGGGCCATGATGAAAGGAGAGGTGCAAAAGGCCCCATGAAGGTCTTGAGGACCCAGATGTGGGTTGATTTGATAAAGGTTGGGGTAGTGAAAGAAAAACTCGATAGGCAGCCCAATAGAATATTGTTAGAACTGTGGCACCAATTAAAGCCAGAGCAGCAGTTCCACCCGCTGAGGCCCAGGACACGGAAACCAGAGTCAAGGCCTCATGACCGGCCTGTGTCCCTGCAAAATTTCATGGGCGACAGTACTCAGGAGTCACCTGAGCCTTCACTCCCACAGGAGGATGATTGGGCATCATGGTTCGACTGAGGGTTGGGGGTCAGAGTCCCCACCTTAGAGGACATGGTGAGGACCGGAGGCCACATGTAGAATTACAATTCCTTGGTCCCCTGTGAATGTACAATGTGTCCTGGCGCTGGTGGACACAGGAGCTGAGTGTTCTCTGATTCATGGCAACCCTGAGCATTTTCTCGGGACCCCTGCTGTGATAGATGGCTATGGGGGTAAGGCAATTAGAGTGAAGAAAGCCTGAATCTCATTGGGGACAGGGTGTTTACCCCCAAAGGAGTATACCGTGTATATTTATCCCATCCCAGAATATATTATGGGGGTAGATATCCTGTGGTTACAGACCACTGCAGGTGAGTTCAGACAGAGGATACGTGTGGTAAAGGCAGTTCTGAGGGGACATGCTAAGCACCCATCGGTAGCTCTGTCTGTACCTGGCAGGTGACAAATACTAAGCAGTATAAATTGCCTGGGAGCAAGAGGAAATTGGAGAAACTCTATAGGAGTTGGAGAGGGTGGGCATCATAAAGCCCACTCATAGTCCTTTTCATTCCCCAGTGTGGCCAGTGAGAAAGCCAGACGGCTCTGGAGGTATGACTGTAGACTACAGGGAATTGAATAAAGTCACACCCCCTTTGCATGCTGCTGTCCCTTCTATATCAGTCATTCTGAACACCCTCAGCCATGAACTGGGAATGTATCATTATGTAGTAGACCTTTCTAATGCTTTCTTCCCTATTGACATAGCACAGGAAAGCCAGGAACAGTTTGCTTTCATGTGGGAAGACTGGCAGTGGACATTCACTGTCCTTCCACAGGGATACCTCCACAGTCCCACCACATGTCAAGGATTTGTAGCCTAGGACTTGGCCACATGGAAGAAACCACAAACAGGGCAGTTGTATCACTACATTGATGATATTATGCTCACATATGATTCTCTTTCAGATTTAGAAGGGGCAGTTCCTAGACTGTTGCAACATCTACAGGAAAAAGGATGGACTGTGAACAGCACCAAGGTTCAGGGACCTGGTTTGTCTGTGAAATTCTTAGGGGTTGTCTGGTCAGGTAAAATTAGAGTTGTTCCTGAAGCAGTTATAGACAAGGTCCAGGCTTTCCCCACCCCTACCACTGTGGCAGTATTACAAGAGTTTCTGGATCTTTTGGGCTACTGGAGAGTGTTTATCCTGTACATGGCACAAATTCTGAAGCCCTTATACCTGTTGGCATGAAAGGGCATCCGGTGGGACTGGGATGAGACATGTGCAGCTGCTTTTACTGCTGCCAAGTGGGCAGTCAAGGCCGTACAGGCCTTGAATATAATGGACTAATCAAGGCCCTGTGAACTAGATGTTCACTTAAGCAAAGATGGTTATGCATGGGGTCTTTGTCAGCAGCTTGAATTGACACACCAACCTATTGGATACTGGTCACAACTATGGAAAGGAGCAGAGGTCCAGGTCACCTTGATAGAGAGCAACTGGCTGCTGTGTACCACACCTTGCTGGCTACGGAGCCCATTGCTGAACAGCTCCAACCAAGGTAATAACCACCTACCCCATCGAGGGGTTGGTGTGAGACTGGACCCAAAGGCCATGGAGTGGTGTGGCACAGACATCTACACTGGCCAAATGGGGCACATATGTACAGCAGCACAGTGGCTCTCCACTAGCTCCTTAAGTGGAGAACTCCAACGCTTATTGGGACCAGTGACCTATACCAGTGGAAAGCAGGAAGAACTTGCTTTTCAGCCCTTGGTAGTTGAAACTCCTTATCAGGAGGGAAAATCCCCTGTACCTGAATATGCTTGGTACATAGATGGTTCCAGTCATGGGCAGCCCCCGAAGTGGAGGGCTGTGGCTTTCCATCCTAAGACTGAGACAATATGGATGGAGGATGGAGAGGGGAAGAGCAGTCAATGGACTGAGTTGTGGGTAGTATGGCTTGCGATCATCCAGGAGACATCCCCCATAGTTGTCTGCACTGACAGCTAGGCCGTCTATCAGGGCTTGACCCTGTTGCTACCAACATGGTATCATGTGAACTGGATGGTTGGTCATCGGCCCCTTTGGGGACAAGAGTTGTGGCAAGACCTATGGGCCTCTGGTCAGACTAAGACTGTTACCATATATCATGTGACTGGCCATTTGTCTTTGGCATCCCCAGGGAATGATGAAGCAGACACACTGGCCCAGGTGCCCTGGCTAGAAGGAAAGCCTGCCTCTGATGTGGCCTTATGGCTGCACCAGCATTTGTTGCATGTCGGGAAAAAGACAATGTGGGCTGTGGCCCGTCAGTGGGGCTTGCCACTGACCTTTGAAGAAGTCAGCAGAGCCCAGAAGGAATGCCTTGTGTGCTCTAAGAGGGACTTACACTGAGTCCCACAGCAACATGGGACAATAGTAAAGGGGCCGATACCCCTTGTCAGGTGGCAGATAGACTATATTGGGTCTCTGCCCATATCAGAAGGACATCAGTATGCCATGACATGTGTGAACACGGCTTCTGGACTATTGGTTGCTTTCCTGCACATTGTGCAGAGCAGCAAACCACCAAGAAAGGCCTGGAGTATCTCTTTGCAGCCTATGGCCGACACAGGTGACTGAGAGCAATCAAGGCACCCACTTTACTGGACATGCATTACAAGAATGGGTGCAGTAATTAGGAATAAAGTGGAAATTTCATATACCATATAATCCTACTGGGGCAGGCATGATAGAGAGGTATGGTTTGTGGAAATCTGACCTGAAGTTGGACACCAATTGCCTACAGGGTTGGTCAGTTCGCCTATGGACAGTGCTGCGGCATTTGAATGAGAAGCCACATAAAGGAGCCCTGAGCCCCGTGGATATGCTCACACACCTTGCTGCCTCTCCTATACAATTGTATGTCCAAACCAAAGAAGAGCTATTGAAGCCAGGATATGGCCCCAGAGGAACACCCTGCTGCCAGCCCCTAGTGCATTAAGTCCTGGAGACACTGTTGAATGGACCTGGCCCTGGACATTTCGGCACATGGACCAGCGATGGCTGGCCCTCTGGCACCTTGGGGAAAAGGTCTGGAAGCTGGCCTCCTGTGTATTCCTGGAATAATAGCAGAGTGGCCCCCAAAGTTCACAGTAGTGTACCCAAAATGTCCAGGAGGTAAGAGCATCTTGCAGGGAAGTTTTGTTTTATCTTTCTGGCCAGTGCATGTACCTCTTGTACCCCTATATATTGATCCATCTGTAACACCCATAGGGAAGGGGGTAAAAGTCTGGCATACTAGACCAGGAGGAGATCCCATTCCTGCCACTGTTCCATCACAGGACCACTCTCTTGCATGTATCCTACCTGATGGACAAGATTTGCCTATGCTGGTGTCATTAAAACATGTATCTTATCGCCCTTAAGGTTATTTTCTCCTACAGTCCCTGTGGCCTGAATGCGCCCCTGGCTGCAGCTGCGGCATGATGATTGCTCTGAACCCTCAGCTACTGCCTGCCTGTGGGATGGATGGGCTATGGACTTAATCTGCATGGGAATTTGAACCTAGCTGAATCCTCTGGCTTGAGGATTGTCATACTTTTATTGCTGTTGCTATTGTTATGTCATTAGTCTGGCCACAATGCTCCAGTTTTCTTGCCCAGGGACCACTGTGGAAGAAGGGGAACGAGTAGATTGTAAGGCAAGATTTCTGGAGGGGTGGCCTGTGGGTAAAATTGCAACATTTCCAGAATATCTCACCTGGCTTTGGTGCATTTGCTATCCTCAGGGGTGGAGAGAAGTTCATCTCCATGTCAGTGGGTAATTACCTGGGCAACCGAGGGTGTGTCTGAACCTTAGAGGTTAAGGGGAGGGGGCTGGCTTGTCTGCTTGCTTCTTCCAGAAGAGGGGGAGAGATGTTGCTGGACCGCAGTTTGTAAGCAATGAACGGGTTTTAAACTTTATTTCTCCATTTGACTGATCTCTGTTTTTAGAGGTATTTTGCCCCGCCATTTCCTCTCCCTGGACTTACAATCCCTCACTCATCATAATGGGAAAGAAATGAACTTTTCAAAGAGTTGAAAAGAGATAGTGAATGTACACATATTATTTAAAAATATGAAAGCAAAGCACAGAAGAAACAGTTAAAAATGTTGAGAATGGTTGCCATTGTGGAGAGGTACATGACAGGATGTGGGGGTTGGGGAGGTGGGAATTGAGAACTTGTTTTTGTTAGCATTTGAGTGCTATTTTGACTTTTAACCTTATATAACATATCCTGATGAAAATAAAAACAATCAAAAAAAAAGACACACAGTTTATGCAGGCACCTAATCTGCTGCCACTTTGGGACAGGTCTGGCTGAGCTTCTTGCTGCATGCTCACACATCCTCACCAAAGGTGCGGAGCTGCTTTTTATTCAGAATCCTGAAGTGTGCATTTGACAGTGTTCGCCTTTAAGACCAGAGGTTCCCAGTTTTTTCAGGACAGGAAGACACTTCTTTAAAATGAGAGGCACCATAATCAGTAGCCAAGTGTGTAGACCTTGGAGCTAGACTCTGGGTTCAGATCCCAGCTTTGCCATTTACAAGCTGTATGACCTCTGGCAAGTCTCAGAACTCCTCTGCCTCCCAGCTTCATCACCTGTAAGGGAGAGATAGCAATGGCACTCAGCTCTGGAAGCGTCAAGAAAATTAACCGAGTTCACTTTTTTAAAGTGCTTAGACCAGTGCCCGGCATATTGAATACATACGATTTCACAAGAAGGTTAGTCCTTGTCTTTTTTTGAAACCCAGATCGAGAAAATATGCTCAATATTGCTATGAATTTGGTCATTATAGTTTAAAAAATCATATTTAATTATAATACATTATAAAATATTTCATATTTTCTTCATCACTTCAGAATTTGTACAGTTTGCAAGAGACTCTACCTGTAGGAAATGCCATTACCTGTCAGTCTACAATGTTCAATGTGCATATGAATTCACAATGAATCTGAGGAGGTTTGGACTTCATAAAACACATGCAGTACCCATACATTGACCCTCCATGTCTATAAAGTAGAATCTATAATTGATCATTTTTAACTGATTAGAATCCTTCCAGAATTTTTATGTGGAAGTTACACTGATGTCATCTTCCTCCTCCTCCCACCAGAATCGTGGCTCAAGATGAACCTGTGAGAATTGAGTAAACAAAACCAACAGGACTGTAGGATGTTAGCCCCTTGGAAACTTAACCTAAGAAATTATTGACTAGAGCTACTGGGAGGCATGCTTAGAATTCAAGTGCAATTAAGAAAGCTTAAATCTAATTTATTCCATTGCCTGAGAATTGACTATATGACAGAAGGGGTTAGCTAGGAGTAGAAGAAGGCAATGGTTAGAAAACAAAAGGTGCCTGTAGATATCTTGTATTCTTCAGGGAAGAAGGTACTCTGACCTATGAACACAAACATTCCGCTATCCCCATGCTATGGAGATACAAATCCTGATGATGGCATTAATTTTTTATCTATCTTCATTTCTTTTAATACCAAGAAACATTCTGGTGATAATTTGATTTCCTGTATAGGTTCGTCTGTGAGTTAATTGTGCTGGGCACTACTGCTTTCCATCATAAATGAACAAATCATCATTCTGGATTATAGAACAGTTGCTGTGGATGAATTTATTTAGCATGAGTCCCTGAGGGAATCCTCAACTCTGAGTGCCCAGCAGGAATCGGGCTCAGTACCTCCAAAAGGACAGACCAGAGGACAGGACCCTGGAACGAGAGGACCACAGGTACTCCTGCTTCACTCACATTTATTATAGGTTACATCTCTCCATCCCATCTTTTATAACCAGAACTTGGCCCAATACAGAACCTCCATTCCTATTATTGTTCGGGTTTTCCTGGTAGGGAAAATCTACTACATTTTTCTCCCCAGGAAAAAACAGGGCTAGGGTATATTTTTGGCTTTCATTTGGAATGTGTGCTATACCAATTATTTAAACTATTTTCATTAACTGTCACATACTATATTGACTCATTCAGTTCAACAGTCATCATGAGTGATGAGCAAAACATTTTATTGGAAGACACATGATTATAAAAATGGATTATGAATATGTGGAAGTGGCCCAAACATCTATTGTCAGATGAATGGCTAAGCAAAATGTGATATACACACAGAATGAAGTATTACTCAGCCTTAAAAAGGAAAGAAATTCTGACACATACCAAAATATGAATGAACCTAGAAGACTTTATGCTAAGTGAAATAAGCCGTCAGGAAATGACAAATACTGTAAGGTTTCGCTCATCTGCAGTACCTAGCACAGTCAAAATCATAAAACAAGGTTAGGATGGCGGTTGCCAAGGGTGGGGAAAGAAAGGAGTGGGGACGTTAACTGATGCAGCTTTAGTTTCACAAGATGAAGAGGTCTGGAGACGGATGGCTGTGATGGCGGCACAACGATATGAATTATACTTAATGCCACTGAACTGTACACTTGAACATAGTTAAGATGGTATACTTTATGCGTACTTTATCACAATAACGAAAAATTGAGAGAGGCTAAACAGTCGGGTGGGAATATAGTCATGGGGGTGCAGGCTAAGGGCAGGTTAATACTGAGACTGCAGCAATACATACGTCATCAGGTAATTCCCTCAAATGCTTAAGATCCGCTGAGCAGAAGCCTCCCCTTCCTGCTTGAAAACCAAAAGACATAGGAGAAACCGAGTCTGTCGCGCCCCGAACTGTCCCGCTCCGCTGCCAGGGTCGGCCTGAGCCCGTCGGACGGCACCTCCAGAGGCGCAGGGGGCGCTCTGGCCAGCCTCTCCTCCCACCGCCTCGGTGACCCTTCCTTCCGCCTCCGCTCGCCGCGCGCGGCTGCGCAGACGCCTGCGGGTCCGTGAGGAGCATGGCGACGGCCTTGAGCGGCGAGAAGGAGAAGGAGCGGCCTGGGGGCGGCTCGGGACCGGCGGGCGGTAACAGCACGCGAGAGCGGCTTCTGTCTGCACTGGAAGATCTGGAGGTCTTGTCGAGGTAATGCCGTCCCCAGAGGGCCAGGCTGGGTTTGGGCTGCGAGGACTCACTCCAGCTCGGCCGGGCTTGCGTTGGCGCGGGTTCCCGGGGCTCGGCGTGGAGGCCGTGCACGAGTGTCGTGGGCCTGGCGTCCGCAGCCCGCCCGGACGGCCTTTTGACCTCTTAGAGGACACTAATAGTGACGGTGACCCCGGAACCCCAGACGGTCAGTTCCTGGCGGACCTTAAAGGTCGCCCGGTGTGACCCCTGCATCCATAGGCGTTTAAGGAACTCGTCCTGGGTTACTTGTGCTGAGTCAGGACGATAGTGAGCCGGGGGACTGCATGCCGACGTGGAGGAGCCCAGTGTCAAGGGGAAGAGACTCGCGTAAACAGTGGGGCGGAACTTGTTTTTATCTCTGGCGTGCGCTGCATGCTCCTGGAGCATTAGGACTAGGCGCCTGTCCCGGTTGTAGGGGAAAGCTTCTTGGAGAAAAAGGACTGCATGGTAAGAATGAGTTCACCGGAGTCACCAGGCGGCAGGTAGCTGCAACCGCCTGTGCAGAGGCCAGGAAACATGAACACGACCTACTTGTTGGAATTGCAAGCTTGGGTTTGTTGGAGTGCAGGGTGTGTGGCAGAGGAAGAAGTGAATTTGTATGTCATTCTCCTTATTCTGTCATCTTTTATGGTAGCCTGTCAGGTTGAAGCCTCCTTAAGTCCCTCACATTCACTTGGATGTTAAAATTGTTTTGGTTCATTATTCTAAATTGTTGCTTATATTTTATCTCTTCTTCCCATCCTCACTGTCATAACTATTTTTTGTGCAGCCTCCTAACAGTTTTATTTGCCTTAATGCTTCTGCACTGTATCCTTTTACATTGCCCAAGAACGGAGCTATCTTTTAAAAAGGCATTTTGTTTCACTTTTCTGCTTTGAAATATTTGGTAGGTTCTCTTTGCCCAATGAGATAAAATCCATACTCCCTAGCTTAGTGTGTGATAAGGCCATTCTCTGTCTCCTCTTCATCCATCCTGTTACCCTCATTTGCTGCCACACTCCTCTGCCTTCCATAACCTTCTCTCCAGCCTGGGTGCATGTTCCCCATTCTTCCTCATCTTCAGTGCCATTCCCATTCCACCTCCAACCTGGTGGATCATTCATTCATCCTTAAGAATCCAACTCACATGTCACCTTTTCTGTGGCCAACATTCTCTGACAGCTTTAGAATAAATCATATATATTGTACTACCTGATTTATACTTACAGCCTTTTATCATTGCTGTGAGTTTAATTCTTGCCATAGTAAGCACTACTTACCAGATTATAGGTCAGCACAATATTAAATGGTGTAATAAAGCCTGAAATCACACATACACCAGAAGTTAAATAGCTTATGTGTTTAATCCACTATTTAGACTGTGTTAGAGTCAAATACTGCCTCACAACAGATAGGACACGTGGAATTTTCAGCCAGACAGCAGTCATTACAGTGAGCAAGAAACTCACAGGCAGCTGTCTAAATGGGTTGCTCTGTGTAAAGATTTATACAGATTAATGCAAGTGCTATCTCCTTCTTTGTTGGTTTTGTAGTTTGTGGTGGAGAACTTGTTAGTGTCCTCTAGTTAATCCTATCAAATGAATACTAATGAATGATTTCTTAGTAAAAAGACCTTAGCAAGACAGAGTTTGTGGTATGAAGTTGGCAGTTAAATTCTGTTTAGTATTAGGGCAGACTCTTGATAAATTATTTTGACTTTTCCCTGGTTCTTTACATTTGTCCTTTGCAGATTTCTCTTGAATCTTCCCAAGCATTCAACAACTCTCTTTATTCACAGTCATATTTCATTGGCATTTCTGTAATGGATATTAATTTATATAACTAGAGTGACAAGTAAACTTGTGTAAATAGATCTGGTAACGGGCACAATTGAGTCTCAGTGAGCATTCAGTGCAGCAGGTGAGAGCTAAAGTCCACAGTCACGGGGGACTGTGGGGCAGTGGCTGTGAATACTCACCATACTGTGGGTCCGTGAATCCAGCAAGTCAGGTTGAGATCAGTTAAGAAAGCCTCTATTGTATTTATTTTGCTGAAACTTTTGTTTCTTGTTTTTCTTTTCTAGAGAACTTATAGAAATGTTGGCAATTTCAAGGAACCAAAAGTTGTTACAGACTGAGGAGGAAAACCAGGTAAGTGGGTTCTTTTTGAATTAAAAACAAAAACCTCCATCATCTCTGAAATTTTCCTATTTATATTTATTTTGTAAGAGAACAGGAAGATTTTATTCTACCAAATTATTATTAATTGCCACTTGTAAATTGACTTTTTTTGCATCATTTAAATAAGATAATGTGCTTGGGAAGAAAACACTTGTCTAATAGTTTAGCAGTATTTTATTATTTTCTCTTATAGTTTCTAGGTACACATTTACAGATTTTTGTCTTTTGACCTAACTAATGAAGGTTTGTTAATGGAAATTAAAACAATATTTGGGATCAAAAAAGTTAATGCTTCCATAAACTAGCCCTTATTCTAGGCTTGGATCCCCTAATGCAGTATGAGAATGAATAGACATAAAGAGCATGTAAGAGTTAATGGAGGTTATTTTGTGGGACTTGAGTTTACAAGTAGTTTTTATTAATACTTTCTGCACTTTGTAATTTTTCACAATGAACAGATTTTTTTCTTTTCAAAGAGATTGAGGGTTAACTTTATGTGTGTTTTTTAACCACAATTTTTTTTTTTGGTATCATTAATCTACAATTACATGTGCAACATTATGGTTATTAAACTCCCCACTTGATCACGTCCCCCCACCAACCCCATTACAGTCACTGTCCATCAGCGTAGTGAGATGCTATAGAGTCACTACTTGTCTTCTCTGAGTTGTACAGCCCTCCCCGTGCCCCCCCAATATTACATCTGCTAATCGTAATGCCCCTTTTTCCCCCTTGTCCCTCCCTTCCCGCCCATTTTCCCCAGTCCCTTTCCCTTTGCTAACTGTTAGTCCATTCTTGGGTTTGCTAAGTCTGCTGCTGTTTTGTTCTTTCAGTTTTTTTTTTTTCTCTTTGCTCTTATGCTCCACATATGAGTGAAATCATTTGATACTTGTCTTTTTCCGCTTCGCTTATTTCACTGAGCATAATACCCTCTAGCTCTATCCATGTTGTTGCGAATGGTAGGATTTGTTTTCTTCTTATGGCTGTATAATATTCCATTGTGTATATGTACCACATCTTCTTTATCCATTCATCTACTGTTGGACACTTAGGTTGCTTCCATTTCTTGGCTATTGTAAATAATGCTGCGATTAACATAGGTGTGCATCTGTCTTTTTGAAACTGGACGGCTGCATTCTTAGGGTAAATTCCTAGGAGTGGAATTCCTGGGTCAAATGGTATTTCTATTTTGAGTTTTTTGAGGAATCTCCATACTGCTTTCTACGGTGGTTGAACTAATTTGCATTCCCAACAGCAGTGTAGGAGGGTTCCCTTTTTTCCACATCCTTGCCAACATTTGTTGTTGTTTGTGTTTTGGAGGTTGGCCATCCTCACTGGTGTGAGATGATATCTCATTGTGGTTTTAATCTGCATTTCTCTGATGATTAGCGATGTGGAGCATCTTTTCATGTGCCTGTTGGCCATCTGAATTTCTTCTTTCGAGAAGTGTCTATTCATGTCCTCTGCCCATTTCTTAATTGGATTATTTGCTTTGTTTGTTGAGGTGCGTGAGTTCTTTATATATTTTGAAAGTCAACCCCTTATCGGATACGTCATTTATGAATACATAGTCTCCAATACTGTAGGATGTCTTTTTTTGTTCTACTGATGGTGTCCTTTGCTGTACAGAAGCTTTTCAGCTTGGTATAGTCCCACTTGTTCATTTTTGCTTTTGTTTCCCTTGCCTGGGGAGATATGTTCATGAAGAAGTCGCTCATGTTTATATCTAAGAGTTTTATGTTTTCATGACTTATATGCAGGTCTTTGATCCATTTTGAGTTTACTTTTGTGTATGGGGTTAGACAGTAGTCCGGTTTCATTCTCTTACATGTAGCTGTCCAGATTTTCCATCACCAGCTGCTGAAGAGGCTGTCCTCTCCCTATTGTATATCCAAGGCTCCTTTATCAAATATTAACTGACTGTATATGTTTGGGTTAATGTTTGGATTTTCTATTCTGTTCCACTAGTCTGTGGGTCTATTTTTCTGCCAATACCAAATTATCTTGATTACTGTGGCTTTGTAGTAGAGCTTGAAGTCAGGGAGCGTAATTCCCCGTTTTATTCCTCCTTCTCAGGATTGCTTTGGCTATTCGGAGTCCTTCATGGTTCCATATGAATTTTAGAATTACTTGTTCCAGTTCATTGAAGAAAGCTGGTGGTATTTTGATAGGGATTGCATTGAATCTGCAGATTGCTTTAAGTAGTATAGCCATTATGACAATATTTATTCTACCTAGCCAAAAGCATGGGATGAATTTCCAATTGTTAGTGTCCTCTTTAATTTCTCTTAGGAGTGTCTTGTAGTTTTCAGAGTGTATGTCTTTCACTTCCTTCGTTAGGTTTATTCCTAGGTATTTTATTCTTTTTGATGCAATTATGAATGGAATTGTTTTTCTGATTTCTCTTTCTGTTAGTTCATCGTTAGTGTATAGGAAAGTAACAGATTTTTGTGTGTTAATTTTGTATCCTGCAACTTTGCTGAATTCAGATATTAGTTCTAGTAGTTTTGGAATGGAATCTTTAGGGTTTTTTATGTACAGTATCATGTCATCTGCAAATAGTGACAATTTGACTTCTTCTTTACCAATCTGGATGCCTTGTATTTCTTTGTTTTGTCTGATTGCCGTGGCTAGGATCTCCAGTACTATGTTGAATAACAGTGGGGAGAGTGGGCATCCCTATCTTGTTCCCGATCTTAGATGAAAAGCTTTCAGCTTCTCGCTGTTAAGTATGATGTTAGCTGTTGGTTTGTCATATATGGCCTTAATGATGTTGAGGTACTTACCCTCTATACCCATTTTGTTGAGAGTTTTTATCATGAATGGATGTTGAATTTGTCAAATGCCTTTTCAGCATCTATGGAGATGATCATGTGGTTTTTGTTGTTTTTTTTGTTGATGTGGTGGATGATGTTGATGGATTTTCGAATGTTGTACCATCCTTGCATCCCTGGGATGAATCCCATTTGATCATGGTGTATGATCCTCTCGATGTATTTTTGAATTCGGTTTGCTAGTATTTTGTTGAGTATTTTTGCATCTACGTTCATCAGGGATATTGGTCTGTAATTTTCTTTTTTGGTGAGGTCTTTGCCCGGTTTTGGTATTAGAGTGATGCTGGCTTCATAGAATGAGTTTGGAAGTATTTCCTCCTCTTCTGTTTTTTGGAAAACTTTAAGGAGAATGGGTGTTATTTCTTCTCTATATGTCTGGTAGAATTCAGAGGTGAATCCGTCAGGTCCGGGGGTTTTGTTCTTGGGTAGTTTTTTGATTACCACTTCAATTTCATTGCTGGTGATTGGTCTGTTTAGTTTTTCTATTTCTTGCTTGGTCAGTCTCGGGAGGTTGTATTTTTCTAAGAAGTTGTCCATTTCTTCTAGTTTTCCAGCTTGTTAGCATATAGATTCTCATAATATTCTCTTATAATTCTTTGTAATTCTGTGGGGTCCGTTGTTATTTTTCCTTTCTCATTTCTGATTCTGTTTATTTGTGTAAATTCTCTTTTTCTCTTAATGAGTCTGGCTAGGGGTTTATCTATTGTGTTTATTTTTTCAAAGAACCAGTTCTTGTTTCCATTGATTTTTTTCTGTTGTTTTATTCTTCTCAACTTTATTTATTTCTTCTCTGATCTTTATTATGTCCCTCCTTCTGGTGACTTTGGGCCTCATTTGTTCTTCTTTTTCCAATTTCAGTAATTGTGTCTTTAGACTATTCATTTGGGAATGTTCTTCCTTAAATAGGCCTGGATTGCAATATACTTTCCTCTTAGAACTGCCTTTGCTGCGTCCCACAGAAGTTGTGCCTTTGTGTTGTTGTTGTCATTAGTCTCCATATATTCTTTGATTTCTGTTTTGATTTGGTCGTTAACCCATTGATTAATTAGGAGAATGTTGTTAAGTCTCCATGTATTTGTGAGCCTTTTTGTTTTCTTTCTAAAATTTATTTCTAGTTTTATACCTTTGTGCTCTGAGAAGTTGGTTGGTAGAATTTCAATAGTTTTGAATTTACTGAGGTTCTTTATGTGGTGTAGTATATGGTCTATTCTGGAAATGTTCCATGTGCACTTGAGAAGAATGTGTATCCTGTTGCTTTTGGGTGTAGAGTTCTGTAGATGGCTGTTAGGTCCATCTGTTCTAGTGTGTTGTTCAGTGCCTCTGTGTCTTTACTTATTTTCTGTCTGGTTGATCTGTCCTTTGGAGTGAGTGGTGTGTTGAAGTCTCCTAAAATGAATGCATTGGTGTCTTTATTTCCTCCTTTAATTCTGTTAGTATTTGTTTCACATATGTCAGTGCTCCTGTGTTGGGTGCATATATATTTATAATGGTTATATCCTCTTGTTGGACTGACCCCTTTATCATTTTGTAATGTCCTTCTTTCTCTCTTGCTACTTTCTTCGTTTTGAAGTCTATTTTGTCTGATACAAGTACTGCAACACCTGCTTTTTTTCTCGTTTGCATGAAATATCTTTTTCCATCCCTTCACCTTTAGTCTGTGTATATCTTTGGGTTTGAGGTGAGTCTCTTGGAAGCAGCATATAGATGGGTTGTTTTTTTATCAATTCTGTTACTATGTGTCTTTTGATTGGTGCATTCAGTCCATTTACATATAGGGTGATTATCGATAGATATGTATTTATTGCCATTGCTAGCTAGATTCGTGGTTCCCAAACGTTCAAGGGTAGCTTCTTTACTATTCAACAGTCTAACTTAACTTTCTTGTTAAGTTATTGTCAACACAGTCTGATGTTTCTTTATTTCTCTCCCTTCTTATTCTTCCTCCTCCATTCTTTATATACTAGGTGGATAGTTGATTTTACTTTTTGCCTTAGTTGGTATTTGGATGGTCTGCTTTCTTGGTTATGATTTTATGGTAAGTAATTTCTCTGGTGACCTCTTTTTAGCCTTAGGAGTGCTTCCCTCTAGAGCAGTCCATTTAAGATATCCTGTAGAGGTGGTTTATGGGAGGCAAACTCTTTCAGCTTTCGCTTGTCTGGAAATTGTTTATAACCCCCGTCATATTTAAATGATAATCGTGCTGGATACAATATTCTTGGTTGGAGGTCCTTCTGTTTCATTACGTTAAATATATCATGCCATTCTCTTCTGGCCTTTAAGGTTTCTGTTGAGAAGTCTGATGATAGTCTGATGAATTTTCCTTTGTAGGTGATCTTTTTTCTCTCTCTAGCTGCCTGTAATACTCTGTCCTTATCTTTGATATTTGCCATTTTAATTATTATGTGTCTTGGTGTTGTCTTCCTTGGGTCCCTTTTGTTGGGAGATCAGTAGGCTTCCATGGTCTGAGAGACTATTTCCTTCCCCAGGTTGGGGAAGTTTTCAGCAATTATTTCCTCAAAGACACTTTCTATCCCTTTTTCTCTCTCTTCTTCTTCTGGTACTCTTATAATGCGAATATTGTTCCATTTGGATTGGTCACACAGTTCCCTTAATATTCTTTCATTCCTAGAGATCCTGTTTTCCCTCTGCCTCAGGTTCTCTGTATTCCTGTTCTCTTATTTGTATTCCATTAACAGTCTCTTGCACCTCGTCCAGTCTGCTCCTAAGCGTGTTGATCGCTTGTCTGATTTTTGCATTGTCTTTCCTCACTTTTTCCCTTAGCTCTTGCATATTTCTCTGTAGATCCATCAGCATGGTTATGACTTTTATTCTGAATTCTTTTTCAGGAAGATTGTGTAAGTTTATCCCATCACACATTTTCTCTGGGGTTGTCTGGCCAAGCTTTGTGTGGACCATATTCCTCTCTTTTCATGGCAATAGAAGTGGTCGCTGGTAGTTGCCACGTGTGTCAGCTGGAGAACAAAGTCCCTTCCTGCTTGTTGTTCTTGTCCTTCTCCGGGGCCTGAGCTGTTTTCCAGCACACTGGGAGGCAGTCTCTGAGGTAATCCCCTAAGATGCCTGTGTGCAGGCCACCTCAGCTTAGCCTATATCACTGCAGGGGTTTGCAGTCTTGTTGGGTGCATTCTGGTCCCCTTGGTGCCTTCCGAACCTGGTTCTGGGGCTCTTCCGCTTAGCTCCGCGCCAGCTGGGAGGTGATTCTGTGAGGATGCTGTGGGTGGCGCCGCTCCTCCATTGTTCCGCAGCAGCGGCAGCTCCACTGGATCCTTTGCGGCTCTGGCCCGGCAGTGGGGAGCAAATGGCAGGCTGCTGATCTCTGTGGGATCCTCAGCGCGGCTGCTTTGCCCGGCTGCCGGCCAGGGTGTCTGAAATTCCCCAAATATCACAGCCTGCTGGGCCAAGTGCGCTGGGACGATTTTGTTCCGCTCTTGGGCCCTTGTCTCTTTAAGACATTTTAAAAAAAGCACGCGCTTTTCTTTTGTCCCAGAGAGGCAGCTGAGGGGACCCGCTTGCGGTCTTCGTCTCAGAGCCTGCACTTCTGTTTCTCTAATCTCCGATACACCACGCGATGTGTCAGTGCTCCTGGCGCAGATCACCAGGGCTGGTTATTTGGCGGGCCTGTGCTTCCCCTCCCTCCCCGCTCTGAATCTTTTCCTCCTGCAGGTGCGCTGGGGTGGGGAGTGTTTGGGTCCTGCTGGGTCGCGGCTTTGTATCTTACCCACTTTGTGAGGCACTGAGTTCTTGCAGATGTAGCTGTAGCCTGGCTGTTGTATCTTCTGGACTCTCTTTTAGGAATAGTTGTATTTGTTGTATTTTCACAAATATATATGGTTTTGGGAGGAGATTTCCGCCGCCCTGATCACACCGCCATCCTCCCAGAAGTCTCTTTAACCACAATTTTTAAAAGTTTAAGAGAAAAGAGGAAGAATATCCTTTTTAAAGATACAAACGGAAGAAGAGGACACAGCCCCTAGTAGATCTCTTCTCCTTACCTTGTGCCCCATGTTATCTTAGTTTTATCTTATGATATGTTTTGAGGGCAGAGAAATTTGATGTACTCTCAATAGCAAAGTGTCAGAAAACTTGTTTTCTTGAAGGATTAATCTCCTCATGAAGAGAGTGGGAATCAGGTAAGGCTACAAGTTTTAAAAAGCTGCTAATTTTAGGGGTATTAGGGTTGTTTTTTGCTTGTTGATTTTGTTTTTAGAAAAAGAGCCTACAGAGAAATGTGTTAGTGAAAGAATCCCAGTCTCAGATACTTTATTAATAATTACCCTGTGGGATTAAATAGGAATTTATTACAAAATGAGCACAAAATCAAATGCAAGTTTTGACTTCACTTCCTAGGCACTATTACCTGCTCTCTATGAGCCAGGCACACAGATTATTTAGTAGGTCATAACTAAGACCTGCATAATCAACCCTAACGTTTCTTACACTTTTTAAGGACTACCAATTCTGTCCTTTAAAATAACAGTACCTAATCACAATATGGTTGTTGTGATGATTTACGATAATATAGGCTAAGTATGCATAGGAAGAGCTCAATAAAGGCTAGTTATAATCACTATCCCACTACAGAATTAAACCTTGGACTTAGTACTGTGAATTCCTATATAACTTCCATTGAAACTGTTAAATATTAGTGGGATGTGCCCATTTGAAAATTTTTTAGCCATCATTTTATTTGAAATTCGTATGTTCATATAATGTAGAGTTTTAGTTAGAAAGGATCTTAATGGTCTTCAGTTTAATCTCTTGTGAGATTGAACTCCAGGGGTGGATAAGTGAGCTACAGGTTAATGGGTGAACAACTGAACCAGTGTCTTCAGACATTAGTTGGATAGTTTTTCTCTATACAGTAATAAAATCTAAAAAATATTCTTAACTATTCTCTGGAAATATACAAAGAGGTCAAACTGTAAACTTCTTGAAAGTTGTCACGGAAATAACAAACGACTTTGGTTATTAACTTTTTTAATGTAGCTTTTGTAGAAATGAAAGCCTATTTTCCCTTCCTGTGACTTAAGTAGAATGAGAATTACAGGTCTTTTAAATAAAATACACTTTTTTTACAGAAATGCTTTCTATTATAATAAATACTCTTTCTATTAAAATACTCTTAATGCTTTCTGTGTTATGCTTTTTAACCCCTGTCGTTTTTGCTCTATCTCCATTACCTTTTGAAATTCCCCCTTTTTTAAACCATCTTCATCCTAAGGTATTGTGCATGAAATCACAGATTTAATGTGAGTTATATTTTTTCTTAAACATATTAGCACTGATGTGTAACTAAAAGTGTTTTTAAGCAACATAGAAATACTTACCATAAAATAATATTTCTTTGATAAGTTCAATTCTGAGATAGGCATAATGAGGCATTCACTATACTTGTATTTTGTCAGGTTTCCTTACATTATATTTTATTTTACTCATTTATTTGCTATAATAGTTGGTTATATACAATTTGTGACTTTAAAAAAAATTGTGCATTTTGTCATAATGTCTTTGCTCTTGTTTAGTGCTTTGAGGTTTTTGTTCAGTTTAACTGAGATGTAATTGACATACAATACTGTATCATTTTTAAGTGTGCAACATGATTTGAGATATATCTATATCTATATATAGATACAGATATAAGTAGAGTGAAATGATTATTATAAATTTAGTTAATATTCATCACCTCACAGTTACATTTTTTTTTTCTGGTGATAAGAACTTTGAAGAAAATAGCAGGGAAAGTGACACCTTTTCATGTACCTGTTGGTGATTTGTATGTCTTTCAAAAATTTTTTTATTCAGTTCCTTTGCATATTTTTAAGAACGTTTTGAAATTGCTAAAATTTAATTTCTTAGCAACTTTCAAATACACAGTATAGTATTATTAACTGCAGCCACCATACTCTGCATTAGATCCCCAGAACTAATTTATCTTATAATTGGAAGTTTGTACCTATTGACCACCTCAATTCCTCTTCCTGCCCTGCCTCTGACAACAACCAGTCTGATCTCTTTTTCTGTGAGTTTGACTTTTTTGGATTTCACATGTGCATGAGATAATACAGTATTGCCTTTGTCTGTCTGACTTATTTCACTTAGTATGATGCTTGCGAGGTCCATCCATGTCACAAATGGCAGGATTTCCTCCCTTTCATGGCTGAAAAATATTCCATTGTCTTTATACATTTTCTTTATTCATTCATCCATCAATGGACATTTAGGTTGCTTCCATGTCTTGTATTGTAAAAATATTGCTATTGTAAAGATGTCTGAATATGTGGGTGCAGGTATCTTGTTGAGACAGTGATTTTGTTTTTCTCAGATAAATACGCAGAATTGTTGGATCATATGGTAGTTCTATTTTTATTTTTAGGTAACTTCTGTACTGTTTTCCACAGTGGTGTACACATTTATATTCCCATCAACAGTGTACAAGGATTCCCTTTTCTCCATATCCAAATTTTTTGTGTTGTTGACATTACCCACTTTGACTGGTTTGCAGTAATATCCAATTGTAGTTTTGCTTTGTTTCCTCTGATGATTAGTCATGTTGACTATCCTTTCATGTACCTTTGGCCATTTGTTTATCTTGGGAAAAATGTCTGTTCAGTTCTTCTGCCTATTTTTTAATTGGATTGTTTTGTAAAAGTTTTAAAATTCTTGGTGCCAACTAAAATAATCTCAAATACAAAACTGGGGGGAACCTCCATTACATTGTATTTTTAAGGATAAACTTAAAAATTTTATCTTCCCTGGGAATTGAATAAATCTGCTTATTTTGGCATATTGCTAGTTCTGAAAGGCTTGTTTTGTATAAAAGCATAGCATCTAATTAGAAAAAGTAGAAAATCTTGATATTAATCTGTTTCCAAAATAATCGTTAGTGAGGTAACTTTATTCTTAATGGTGATTAGAAATAATAGTTTGAAGGTGTTAAAAATTTTAAGCCTAGCTAATTCATATTTGGATTCTTTTTTTCATTGGAATGTAGCTTTTCAGTAGTCTCTTGTCTGCTTTAATCAACCATTATCTGACAGGTCCTGGAGTTGTTAATTCACAGAGATGGGGAATTTCAAGAGTTAATGAAATTGGCGCTTAATCAGGGAAAAGTCCATCATGAAATGCAAGTTTTAGAAAAAGAAGTAGAGAAGAGAGACAGTGATATTCAGCAACTACAAAAACAACTAAAGGAAGCAGAACAAATACTGGTAAGTTGACAGAGGCTGATTCTTAAAAAGGATATTGCCTAATCTATTTCTGAAACATAAATCCATTATCAGTATTTTGAAGTGGCAGAAAACTTGGCTTTCCAAGTCTGAAAGTGACAATTTGTCAGTTTGATTAAATGAGAGGTCATTGCCATTCCTTTTTTACTTCCTGTTTTCAGATAGTCTGCACTACTTTTGAACCATATTTTCATTATTTAAAGATTTCACAGGATTAAATTAATAGAAATGGTAAGTTTTACTTGTAACCTGTACTGATAAAAGTTTTTAGTTATTAGTAGTCTAAACCTTCAGCTTTTAAAATATTTTGAAATCAGTAAAAAACATACCAATTTTATAAATTGGTTAAGATTTACATTAGTCTTTCATTCTAAACTAGCTGGGATTTGGATATATGTCAAGGACTCTTATGTTTTCCTTCCTTGTTCTTGGCTGCTTTTTGAAAGATGCAATTTATTTGCCATTATTCGCCCAGTTATTTCACTGAATACTAACTCAGGTGATTGTCGTGTGGCGGCGCTGCAGCTGGCTGGGTCTGATTGTCACGTGGGCCAGACAGTGCCGGCAACGCATCCCTGATGAACCTCGGGCTCTCACACAGAGACCTGTGTGGCTGAGGGTGAATTAGCCAGTCCGGCTGAAGAAGCAACCCCAAGTGAATGCTTTTTAAGAAATATATAATAAAATCAGTTTTCTGTTAGGAACGTAGTATTTGCTTATTTACAGAAAGTACAGAAAAGTAGAAAGAAGAAAAAATAGGGACTGTTATTTCTCCTGCTCAAAGATTGCCACTATTCACAGTTTCATGCATTTCCTTTTAGTCTCAGATGTATTAATTTTTTACTTTGTAATAACAGGGCATTTTTCCTTTAATTATATCCTCTTCATTTATTTTTCCAAATTCCTGTTGTAAATAGTGTTTTGATGAATATCCTTGCAAAACAGCTTTTTTTCTTCTATATTTTGGAATATATTCTTTAGATGAGATTTCCAAAAAAGTAATTATTGAGTTAAAGAAAGTAAACACAAGGACCATAAAAAGATTGAGTTTTATGATTTAGGTAAATAGCAGCTAACATTTATTGAGCACTTGTGCACCAGGTAGTGTGTTTGCAATGAACATGTATTATCTCAATCTTAACAATTATAAGAGGTTGGTACCATTATTCCATTTTACAGGTGAAAAACCAAGATTTTAATTGAATAACTGTATTGCCTATGGAGGGTAAAAAGTAGAGATGGAACTTAAACCTGGATCTCTCTGACTCTGTACTCTAATCACTGCATTATATTTGAGAATGCATATACTGGATCAACTTCATTTTACCCTTTAGTGCACTTTTGTGCGGGTGGGGGTTGGTGAGAGTTTTTCCATTATACTAGTCCTTAAGCATGGAGGTAATGGTAATGTATAAATGAATAAAGACTGTCAATCTAAGAATGTATCTTGTAAACTAAAAAAAAAAATTTGGTATTTTATCCTTGAATTAGGTGCCAGAATAGGATGCTTTGGGGGTGGTATGTGGTCTTGATCTCTTCTCCATGTTTGTGATAGACGTTAGGAAGCAATCCGACTTCTACTTTAACAACTAATGTAAATGGAGACTGACTCATGAACGTATATTTTCTCATTATCTAACTGATGCAAATGATACTACCCACATGGTGTTTCAGAACATTACAAATAATTTGTGGGGATTTCCAAATTTTGTATATTGTGTCTATGGGATAAATGATTTTGTGAAGCCAAAAACTGTATTTAATGTAGCTAAGAATAAACCATACTTTTTTTTTAATATTGTTTAAATTAGGCAACAGCTGTTTACCAAGCAAAAGAAAAACTCAAATCAATAGAAAAAGCAAGAAAAGGTTAGTACTGTGGGAACACTGAACAACATCCTAAAAATCCAAGTTTTGGTTTCAAGAAACTGATGAGAGTATTTTTGATAATCATGCTGCTGTTGCAAAGGTTCCAGTAAATTTTCATTGTAAAGTGTCTGCTGTGTTCTAGCACTGTGCTAGATATTGTTAGAGAGCTATCTCATCTTTTTTTCAGGTTATAAGAAGCAATATAAAGCAAGTTATGGCTGTGTACCCCAATGTGCAGTATAGATGGTGGGTTTATAAAATTGTTGGGAGAAGGGAAGACAACCATGGGCTGGAAGCAAGTGGGATTTCAGTTGAATCTTGCAAGATAGGACAGAATGAGAGAGAACATCTATTGGACAACTGGAGTGGGACTAGAACATGAAGTCAGAAATAGACATAGACATGGCTTTGGGATGTGTGCACGTTTAGTGGTGCAGAAGCCTGGCATGACTCTTTTGTCTGCCCCTGTTTCTCTCTTTAAAAGGCTTCCATTTTGGATCTTACAGTTTGCATACTAAAATCAGATTAAAATGAAACTTTGGCCACTTGTTTTTTAGTGATTTGTAGATACGATTTACATTTAGTCATTTCAGTTGTCTGACTTTCCTCCTCTTTTCCTGTTTCAGATAGCTATTGTTAATGTTGGGTGTGTGTCTTCCAGATTTTTTTTGATCTGTAATCCATACATAACAAGAACAATAGCAAATACATACATGTACCTATATTCTAAAACAAAACCAGGTCATGCTATATGTATTTATCAGTTTTCCTTTTTCCACCTAATGAATATATTATAGACTCTTTCTACCTACATCTACTTACAGCCTTAGGGTGACATTAAGCAAATAATTGAGTGGTATAGTGTGAAGTGCTGCCCTAATTTAATAGCTTGGATGTCATTGGGAGAAGAAACTTTTCTCTACTTTGTGTTTACTGTTGCTTTCAGAACAATACGAGTATTTAATGATAGTTAATAATTGACATTATTGAGTGTTATCATGCTAGTGTCCCAAATTTGATACTTGAATTTTGTTGGCTGATTTTTCTGAGTATCTTGCCCTTTAGTTTGGAAATACATAATTTTAAGTTTCACAGTATACATAATAGGCATTATTAGGGAAAAGAGGTAACTCAGATTAACCTGTTTTCAGATAATTTAAAATTAGGTGTGATGTGTAACTGTGATGTATATTTACTAGACTAAAATGTTATGTTCTCCTCTTGACTCAGGTGCTATCTCTTCTGAAGAAATAATTAAGTATGCACATAGGATTAGTGCAAGTAATGCTGTGTGTGCCCCACTGACCTGGGTTCCAGGTAAAAATACTTCTCTTTTTATTAGATACATGTGGTTTTGAAAAATATTAGGTGACTATACATGAAAACAAGAAAGAAAGATTTAAATATAGAATATCCTTAAAAACAACTGCTACATATTTTCATGTCTCTAATATCTTATAAGTAATAATATAGGGCCATGGGTTTTATCGTTTTGGTTTTCTACAAAACTGTTGCCACTAGGGACTGTGTTTCTTTCCTTTTTAAAAAGTAGTAACTAATTTTTAGTACAGGGTAATATGTGATGATTCTAAAGCTATAGATTTATATGCCTATAAAACCCAGGCTGCCCACCAGTCAGTTTTTTAGAGCCATTAGGATTTCCATAGAGGTCCAGCCTGGGAAACAGACCATCCCAGCTCTTAGGTGATAAAGCTGAAGCACTGAGCATCCAACAGCAGAACACAGGCCTCTGGAAAGAGCTGGAGTGATTAAAAACAGCAAAGAGTAACTAGCTGCAACCTATATTGGCAGTAGGTAAAACATTCATAAACACAGTCCTAAGATAGAACAGCAGTATTTTGGGAGGAGTGAGAGATAGTTACTTAACTTCAGTAACTCCTGGTGGTGGCATTTTACCATACTAAAAACACTAAGGGTAACTGCAGTTGTCGCAGTAAGAAATCTGGAGTTTATGAGAAATACTACCAAGTTAGTCCAAATCTAGCCAAATTTTTATCAATCCAAAACTGAACAGTATGATTTCCTGATTGGAAATGAATATTATTGGCCTTATACTCCACTGGAAGTTCTAGGAATTCATCTTTAAATGACAAGATCAAAGAGGCTGGTGAGAAAAAGGTCGTGATTCAGACAGTCCTGCCAATAAGCATTCCAGTCCTTTCTGTCTTATAAAAAAAAGTGTCATGATCTGCTTTCCCTTGAAGTATGTACCATTCTGATTTTCTTACTACAAAATGCAGGTAAATCAGTTTTTATTTTTTTTAGGGGACCCACGGAGACCATACCCAACTGATTTAGAGATGAGAAGTGGATTATTGGGTCAGATGAACAATCCTTCCACTAATGGTGTGAACGGTCATTTACCAGGGGATGCACTTGCAGCAGGCAGATTGCCAGGTAACATTAATCAGAATGCTTTCAAACAGACCAAGGGTTTTCAGGCGTCATGACAGAATATCTGGCAGTTGAGCAAGTTTGAGGCTTTATAACCCAACTCATTGTAACAGCTAGGTTCTCTGTCAGTTTATCGTGCTCTCTGCTGAGTTTAAAGACGTTCTAGATGGAGGTTATGAAATTAGAATAAACTGACTCTTTCTCTCCGTTTGTTAATATGCCATTTTCCTCAGGCAGTTAGGCCTCCCCTCTTTTGTTACTAAGCTTAAAGCTTTTTTAAAATTGTGAAACATTGTATAAGCAGAATAAGATGCAAATGTTTGATTAAAGAATACAAAGTGAACACATCCTAAAGAACCCAGATTAACAAAATTAACAAATCTTTTTATATACATTTTAATAACTAAACTAACATTTTTGTGAGTCTCCCTTTCATTGTGAGTTTCAGCCTTAAATTTTGCGTATAGGTTTGTGCTATTCTGTATTATAGTCTATAATTTATATTATGTTCTCCATCTATTACCTTCTGTGGGTGAGTTTTTTTGATTTGGTAGAACACTTAAAAGTAAAAAGCCATAAAGAAAGGAAAAAGATGACCCCTTTTTTGAGTAATCACTTTATTTTACTTTTTTCATTTTTCCTGTATTTATATATTGTTAAAAACATGCTTCAGATAATGCTTTTTTAAATGTTTCATTGTAAGGATGTGCTGTGTTATTAAAAATGCTACTTTGTAAGCATAGCATTGTTTTTGTTAACCATCTAAAGTACAAACTGGGAACTCAACTATACATTAGTTTCCCTGGGTATCATTTTTCCCATTGTGATTGTATCATATCTTATGTCAGTCCAGTCAGGAGGGAGAAACCACACCAGCAATATGAATCAGGAAAATTTAAAGAATTGTCAACTATAGTAACAACATATTATTGACTAAGGGATTAAGACAACTTTTTTATAAACCAGTAATAACAGATGTGGGGAGCAGCTAGGGCCACGGAACGGGCCAGCTGAGGGGACTCCTCCCAAGCCCCAGCCCAAGCCTCAAGGTCAGACATGGCACCCTGGGTGGAAAAGGTATAGCCATGGCCCCTACAGAGGAGGCATTCACAGGTCAGAGCTGGCAAACAGGAAATCATCTCTTAGGGTTCTGGGGAGACATGCTCGGAAGCCTACCTTTGGGGTAACGGTGAAACTTACTGGGAAGCCACCCTCTGGGATGCCAGTGAAACTTGTAGGGTGTGAACACCACTTGATCGTCTGCACACCAACCAGGCATCACAGAGCAGGAAGGAAAACATGGATGCAGGAAGAGATGCCTGTTTCTCCTGTAGTGTCCCTCCTGGGCCCCCTACTAACAAAGCTTAACATTGTGGCTGCTGGCAAAGCAGTAATGTTTTCGGGTCCAGGGGGAAGAAGAGTGGATCTGAAGCTGAAGAGGCAGTTTAAACTTAATTCTTAGTATACTACATATTATTAGCTTTTATAATATATATAGAGAGAATATGTAGTATAATTACATGTGCATATAGTGTATATAGATACAGGAAGTATTTGATTTGTAATTGTGAATGTCTTAAAAAAAAGATTAGGTCAGCTGACTGTAATAAATACTTACAGATAAATCTGATATTTTAAAAACAAAACACAGGTTCTAGTTACTAAAACATGCTTTTCCTTGATAAATTTGGCCAAGTACATATTTTGATTTCGAGCCTTAAAATAATACTTACTTCAGATTATTTGCTTGAAGGGAAAAGTACTTAAGAAGTAGATTAATTACTAGTAGAAGTGTTCTTACATGTGCTTCTTTCTTTTCCCCAGATGTCCTTGCTCCACAGTATCCATGGCAGTCAAATGATATGTCAATGAATATGTTACCACCAAATCACAGTAACGACTTTTTGTTGGAACCTCCAGGGCATAACAAAGAAAATGAAGATGACGTAGAGGCCATGTCAACAGACTCCTCGAGCAGTAGTAGTGATTCTGATTAAAAGATACCATAAAAGACAAAAAGCATACAGAATTGCATGCTATAGAGTTCTGTGTCTTAAACAATAGCAAACCTGTAAAAATAACCAGGTAATAATGGCTATAGTGGAATTGTACAGCCCATTAAAATCACAGTGGACTTTCTTTTTAAAACCAAAAATCGTGGTTTCAGTTCTAAGCCACTAGTTAAATTTTTAGGGAATAATCCAAAATTTACTGTTGGAAAAGAAAGATGATTCAGTTCATTACCATCTAACCCTGTTCTGGTTGTGTTGGACTTGTACATAGTAGTTCTGGAAATAAGATTTCAGGGAAATGATCCATGTATGTGTCACTAAAAGGCCCCTTGGGATTACTTAGAAGAGAATTAAAGGCAGTGGATCGCTGAATGTGCATCATACCTCAAAGTAACAAGAACTAAAGTAAAGGCTATTAGTTTCACAGGGACAGGAGAAATTGTCTCAGTTTGTACTATTTGTAATTATTGTAATTTTTGTAAATAGACTTTTGTGCTCTGCTTTTTTTTCTCTGGTAAACCTTCAGTGTAGGCAGGAAATTATTTCTGTAAATCTAGTTGCATCTTACACATAGAGTTCTTTAGTGTGAGTGAACATGGTGTAATGCATACTACTGAACTGGTAATCATAACTGGTAGGTGTCTCAGAGGTCCATATTGCCATTAGAAGAAAAAAAAGGAAGTAGCTTTTGAATAGTTGAAAACACTTGTAATGTGTCTCATCTTAAGAGTAACAAATTGTATGAAAAGTTTGAGAATTGAAAACTCTCTTGCCTTCACTTCCCATCTTCTGCAGTTCCCAAAAGGAATCACTTTAAACAACTTTTCACTTCTGGTGGTTACTTCCATGCTTAAATATGCTTATGCAACTATATTTTGATTTCTCAGTTCAGACAGTGTTGCACCTTTTACTTTTTTCCCCTCTGATTGGTAAAGTAATACAACATCTGTTGTGGAACCTTCAGCAAATATAGTAAAGCACAAAGGACGGAATAAGATTATTAGCATTCTACCCAGAGATCTTACCAATTAACATTTTGGTTTAGATTCTTTTATCTTTTAAAAAAATTTTTAAATGAGAATAAAATTCTTTCCTGTGGTTTCTTTAGTAGTCTTTATATCCTTTCAATTGAACTGAAGATTTTTTTTTCAACTTTCTTGATTCATTAAATGAAACATGATTCCTGTAGAAAAAACTTGAACCTTTTGCAATTTCCCAGGAACAAAATTGTTTTCTTATATTGGTATCTTGAATATATGGCATGAAATAAGTATTCTAGTTTGGAATTATAACTGAAAGTATATGTCACAGTTCAGTTTTCTTTGTATGAATCACTGTGAAGTAACTTAAATGGTATGCCAACATACGTAAGTTATAGTCATGCCATAGTGTCTTTTACAGTCAATAAAGTGCTGGCTAATTAAAATACAGCCAAGGAAAGGAAAGCTGAAGCAAGTAAGGCAAAATCTTGGCACTTGAATCTGGGTGTAGCACATATGGAAGTTCATTATTCTCTGTTTCTGGTAAGTGAAAATTTTCATGTTAAGAACAATTGTTTTCAAATACCATATGATTTCATTAATATGTGGAATCTTATTGACTGAGTCACTATATAAAGAGCTCTGCTGGACAGAGGCAGAGATAGAGGTGGATTATGAACCTGCAGACTGCTGGATGCAGACTGATTCTAGTGCTTGACCTACTGCCAGGAGAATAAAGCTGGGTATAAACGCTTTTATCCCAAGAATGTTTGAACCTTTGTCATTTTTCAGTCTCACCAAATCCATAGTGATCTTGCCCAGGGCTAAAACCCTCAGGTGAGACACAGCATAAAATATTATTAAGCACCTATCACAGTATTTGGCACACAGTAGACATGTCTTGCCAATGGGTTTCAGCCCCAGACAAGTTAATTATGGATTCAATGAGACCAATGAAATGATAATGTAACGTTCTTGGGGTGAAAGGATTTATCCCCAACTTTATTACCACAGTGGCAGGTCAATCACCAGAATCTCGTCCACTCAGAGTGAGTCTGCAAGCAGCAAGCGGGTCTCTGCTTCTGGGTCTCTCTGCCCCACAGCCATCTGAGTTTCTGTCCTCAGTGCTGCTACCACTCCAGTCTCATCTCTGCTCACCTGCAGCCTTGCAGCCATGCCACTGTCGCGCACAGCAGGTGGTGGAGCTCTTTATTATATAGAGTCAATAACGATGCATTGCCCACTGTTGTGTAGTAAGCTAGCCAACGAGGGCCAGGTGAGAATCCTGGCCATAGGAACCTTCACTTTACCCACAAGACACAAATTAAGCATTGATAAAGGAATTTCAGTATGGACTTACATGTTCGGTATCTTAAAGTCCATAAAGCTGAACACTTGGTAAATACCTCTCAGTCAATGCATATCGTTATCTTTGATTTGCACTTTTCACAAACACTACTCAGGTGCAGCACTGACTTTCAAGTACAACATAAGTAATCTATTATTTTAAAGAACAGAGAGGCAGCACCAGTATGTGATTGATTTTGTTAGAAAACTGTTTTCTTGCATTTTGATGATTTCCTGAGCTTTCCTTCAGGTTAACATGATCCTTGGTGCCTGAAAAAAGAGTATTTCACCTGAAGGCATTTGCCTTATTTGGAAGCTGACAGTCAAGATAAAAAACTGTCTCTTCCAAGTAGATTTAAGAGATGCCGAATTCCCATCATGCTCCACTGAGAAGAGCTTTGCTAGGATGTTGCACTTGCTTATCCTGGGATAGAGCCCACCTCAGGGCTTGACTTAGCCAGTACATGAAAAGAGACTGCAGACTCCCCAGCAACCCAGTAGAGTTTGGTGTACATCAGGAACTCTAGCTGACAATTTTGCAAGAATATTGCTAGTAGTCAGCATTATTTTTCTGCTAAAAGCAATTCTCAAACCATCTGAGAATTAACTACTTAAGAGTTCTAAACGCGATTCCACTGATTTGTTCATTTAGAGAAAGTTACCAAGTGGTTGATGCATTCCACCTGAGCATATCAGGTGCTGAGGTAAATGCAATCCCTTTCTAATATGAAACTTACCTTTTTACTTTTTACTATAAATAAGAGCCCAGGTTAGTTTTTTCTTTCCATTATAATAAACCTCAGGTCTAATTAGGTGAATTTAAAACAAACAAGCAAAACACCCTGCAAACTCCTAATAAGTCTGTCTACTAAAAATTTAAAGTAGTAGACATGGAAAAATTCTATAGGTTTATGGTTAAGTTTTTGAAGCTATACAACATTTGCGTGGGTAAGTACTAGCATAAAGAGCACAATGAATTCCCAATCAACTATATCTGAGATAAGCGTATGGAAGAGTTTCATAAAGCTTGCCTGGTTTCTTCTCAAACTTCACCTGTCTATCATTTAGGGAGGAGCCAGAGCCAGAGATTAAGTCAATTGAAGGGAACTAAAATAAGGAGCAAGCAATAGAAAGAAGTAATCAAACAGGAGTGAAAAAACTGAAATTCATCAGTGTAGCTGAAGTTCAAGGACTATACACTTACTTTTACTTGAGCTCTCCAAACATTCTAATGTCAAAAAAGTATGTAAAATAAAATAGGAAATGAGATTTGTAAATGGTAAACTATACAATGCACCCATATCATTTTGAAAAATCAGGCAATTAAAATAAGACCTTTTAAAATAATATTCACTCACTGGAGAGATTCTTTTGTAGCACTGTGGATAAAGTGAAGGTTCCTACAGCTAGATTTCTCACCTGGCCCTGGTTGGCCAGCTCACTACACATGGGTGGGCAATATGTTGTTATTGACTCTATATAAAGAGCTCTGCCCAGTGCTCTGGGCAACATGGCTGCAGGGCTGCACAGCTGCAGGAGAGCAGAGACTGGAGTGGTGGTAGTGCTGAGGACAGAGACTGAGACGTGTGTGGGTAGAGAGGCCCAGAGGCAGAGACCAGCTTGCTGCATGCAGATTTGCTGAGTGGACGGGATTCTAGTGATTGACCTGCCACCATGGGAATAAAGTTGGGATTAACCCCTTCACCCCAAGAACGTTCCATTGTTATTTTTTGGTCTCACTGAATCCATAGCAAACTTGTCTGGGGCTGAAACCCACTGGCAAGACGAGCATGTATTACAATAGTACTTCAATCTTAGCAAAGGGCAAAATTCAAATATAACAGGCTCTAGGAGACGGGATTTTACAGAAGTGGCCCTGTGGAGAAAGTGAAGGTTCCTGTGGCCAGGATTCTCACCTGGCCCTGCTTGGCTTGCTCACTGCACACGTGTGGGCAATACATTGTTACTGACTCTGTATAAAGAGCTCAGCCCAGGGCTCTGGGTTGCTGCACTGCTGCAGGGCTGCATAGTGGCAGGAGAGCAGAGACTGGAGGGTGGCAGTGTTGACAGAGACTGAGATGGCTGTGGGGGGCAGAGAGGGCCAGAGGCAGAGATCAGCTTGCTGCATGGGACTTGCTCTGGGTGGACAGAATTCTAGTGATTGACCTGCCACTCTGGGAATAAAGTTGGGCATAAACCCTTTCGCCCCAAGAATGTTCCATAGTCATTTTGTTCAGTTTTACTGAATCTATAGTGAGTTTGTCTGAGGCTGAAACCTATTAGCAAGACATGGCCTCATCAAGAAAAGGAAGTGAATTTAACTTTTTGTTTTGGATCTTGTCTTGCCAATGGGTTTCAGCCCCTGGCAAGTTCTCTATGGATTCAGTGTGACCAAAGAAAATGACAGCAAAACGTTCTTGGAGTGAAAGGTTTATACCCAACTTTATTCCCATGGTGGCAGGTCAATCACTAAAATCCCGTTCACTCAGAGCGAGTCTGCATGCAGCAAGCCGGTCCCTGCCTCTGGGCCTCTCTGCCTACCCAGTTGTCCCCACACAGCCATCCTCTGGGCCTCTGTCCTCAGCGCTGCACCACTCCTGTCTTTGCTCTGCTCTCTTGCAGCCATGCCACCGTGTCGCCCAGAGCACTGGGCGGAACTCCTTCTATCGAGTCAATAGCAATGTATTGTCCACACGTGTGCAGTGAGCTAGCCAGCCATGGCCAGGTGAGAATCCTGGCCACAGGACCTCTGATTTTATCCACAATCCCTTTACACTCTTAAAAATTACCAAGGATCTGAAGAGTTTTTCTTTTTGTATGGTTTTATCTAGCAGCATTTATCATAGTAGGAATTAAAACTAAGAAATTTTAAGAATTCTTTTCTTCATTTACAACTAATAAAAAAATTAAAAGCCATTACGTTAACAAATAATTCTCATGAAAAACAGCTATTTTTGTGAAACACACCCACAAAAACCAATGAGAAGACTGGCACTGTTTTACATTTTTACACAATTTGGTTATGCTTGGCTTAACAGAAGAGAGTTGGATTCTCGTGTGTTCCTGCATTCCATCTGTTACAGTATCACACTTCAGGTGGCCCCTGGGAAACTTCTCTGTATTTATAAAGAATGCGAATGAAAAAGGAAAAGCACATCTTAGTCTTACAAAAGCAGCTTTGACCTTGATTACCCTTGAAAGGGGATCAAGGACTGCCCAGACCACACTTTGAACCACTGCCCTAGTCTTTTATAAGGAAGCTGCATCTCACAAAAATTAGGTGAGAAATCCAAAATTACATGGCCTGTTAATGATAGGGTATAAATCCTATGGTTTGTCCCACTTTTCTTGGTTTAGGTTCTCAATAAAAAATCTAGGAAATATACCCTAATGACCTGTCCTTTTGCTGTAGTTGCAAGAACTGTCACAATGTATTACCAAAAAGTTTTTGTTTTAAACAAAAAAGAGGAAAATCAACAAACATGACAGATTCTGCAACAGGCACAGTGTGTTAGCCTTTGGATTAGGACCTGAGCTGGAATGCTAAGGCAGACCCACAGCACCCCGCTCCATGGGAGCTGCTGATGACAAGCTGCACAGCAAGGATCACAGACCTACGGAAAGCAGGATTGCCATGATACCACCATTTATCATTTTTTCTGAGTCTGAAATACAATTCATGACATAATCCTGGAAAAATTTCCACAACTACAGGCCGATAGGGTGGGAGGTAAATTAAGAGACTACAAATAAATTGGTAATCATGGGACTTTTTAGGTAAAATGGAGCTGTTTTGAAATACACATATCTTTCACTCTCTAACTGGACATTATTTTGTCTTTTTAAAATAAGTCAGGTCATCTTCCTGCTCACTAAGAGACGTTTCCTTTGTATCCTACCAGATGACCCAGATCTTCTTTGAATGGATCATAGCCTTGTTCCTTTAAACAACGCAGTGCCCAGAAAAGCTGGTCCAGTGGAGGAAATTCTTCCCAAGGAACCCACTCCCAACCTAGAAAAGACAGACACCAAATCAATTTATTTAGCTGAAGGGAAACAAAGGATGTTTATTTTGGCAATTTAACTTATACTTAGAAAAACTGATTAAATTTTAAAATAATTTGCTACTAATAAACCAGTGATGCTATGCATTAGCTTGGCTATATAAACAATGGGTTTAGAATGAAGATCTTAAGAACAGAATGGTGATCATTTAAAACATGCTGTTATTTGTATGTGAAGCCAAGTTTATAAGGGTCACACTGTAATAAAATCCATATGTAGTACCATTCATTTTCATTTAAATATTTGGCTAAAGAAAATAAACAGAACTTTATATATTACAGGTTTCAACATTTAAAAAAAGTTTCCTTACCTGTAAAATAAGGTAGATTACAAAATTTCTAAGCTATCCTGTATCTCTTTACAATGTAATGAAAGCTATGCAGAGAATAAAAAATATTCTCTGTGCTGTGGCATATTTTAGATAGAAAGACAATTATGGAGGGAGCTGATTAAAAAACATCCATTGAAACAGGAGAGATTTAGCTAAGTTTGTAAAATACAAGGAATCCTAGAAACACATCTGAAGGAATGGTATTTTCTTTGATGATTTAAATGTAAATAACACAAAATAACATGAAAGCTCATGACAGGTGAATATATAAATATGACATGAAGATGTACACTCCGTGTTCTACATAAGTTTCTTTATGATTAAAAGTACTGTTTCTTCCATTAATCTTTGCCTGTAAAATACAGGTATGTAGTTTCACTCTAGGAAGGCAGGGGGCAAACAATCCATAAAATTGGAACAATGCAGGAAGGGGTGATTAGCAACTGTGACCACACACTAACAGAGACAGAGAGCAAGCCAACAATGTGCTGCAGGAAGCTGAATGAACTGTCTCAGGATTGCTGCCTGTAGTTTATCCCATTTCCTAAAAAAAACAAGCATCTGGATGATCCTCCTAGTTATAATCAGATGGTTGGAGGAAAGGTGCAGTAACTAGTGACTTGAAGCAGGATATCCAACTGCAACGCCTGCTGAACGTAAGACAGAGGCCACGCCTCTGTGGTGCAGCCAGAGACCCATGCAGCCACTGCACCTGGGCCAGGCTTGCAGCTGGTTTTCAGAAGGGCTCTCAGCTGGGAGAAAAGCAAACATAATTCCTGTTATATCATTAACAAGGGGCTGGAGATTAAGTCAATTGCCAAAGGATACTGATTTAATGAATCTTAGTAATAATAATCTCATTACATAGAAACCTCCTAAAAACCCTATACAACTGGGTTCAGAGAGTTTCTGAGTTGGTGAACACGTCAGGTGCTGCGAGGGCGGCATACTCGGAGAGGGAACGGAAACTTGTGCCCCTTCCCCATAAGCCTGCCCTGTGCATCTCTTCCATTTGGCTATTCTTAAGTTAAATCCTTTATAACACACTAGTAATGTTAAGTAAAATGTTTTCCTAAGATCTAACAAATTACTGAACCTGAGGAGGGGGTCATGGGAACCCCCAATCTAGAGCCAGGTGGTCAGAAATACAGGAGTACTTGAGATTGACATTTGAAGTGGGGACAGTTTTAAGGGACTGAGTTCTTTAGCTTTTGGGATCTGACACTAACTCTGGATGGATAGTGTAAGAATTGAATTATAGGAAAAACAGTTGGTGTTTGGAGAGTTGAAGAATAATTTGGCATGAGGAAAATACAAACACTTGTGGTGTTGGAAATGTTGTGGGTAAAAACAGTGCGAACTTTGTCAATTCATTTTAGATGATTCCAAGTAGTTACCTATTTTATTTAAAATTTTTTAAATGACTCAAGGCCTATAGATGGAGTATACCTTTCTGTTCATTCTATCAAATCAATCTGTAAAATGCTTCAGACATGATTTATTTATTATGGAAATATCACTTCCTTCAGCCCTCTGCATGTATATATATATGTCCCCTTCTCTGAGACCTCCTGACCACCCTACCAGATACAGCACCCATACATCACTATCCTTACACAACTTTATTCTTATTCCTTACCATTACAATTGTAAAATATCCACTAATTTGTTGCCTTTTCCCTCAATAAAACCTAAAGTTCAGGAGGGCAGAGACTTTGTTCTATACACCACTGTTTCTTTAGTGCCTAGAACAGTGTCTGGCACACACTACTCAATATATACTTGTTGAAAGAAAAGATTCTTCCATATTAGAAGAGGATTAAATGTTTAGAGGGGAGGTCCAGTACATATGATCACTTTAATAAGGTTTCATATGGCAAATAATATACTCAATAAGTTTAATATTTTACTCTTTAGTTTTCTCATGGTTTTATGAAATTTGAAGAGAGATGAAACACGCAAAAGCCCTTAGAACAATGGTTAGCACACAGTAAATGATGAATACCAGTTGTCGTTAAAAGTTTTCAGAGCACTCAGTTCAGCATAAGAGGTAACAGATAACTCTTTTGCCCAGTTAATCTTTCTCTATAAAAGGAAGTTATTACCTCTCTTGCACAGGTGAGAAAACTGAGGCAGGCACTTTAAATGTTTTATTTAAAATGAGTTTGAAACAAAATTACCCACTAACATCAAAACTATCACTGAGAAATGACCATGTTCACCAGGTTCTTTACATGACTTAACTCATCTTATCCTTAGAGAACCCATCTGAGGTAGTTACTGTTACCACGGATGAGAAAAGAAAACCAGAGACATTAAATAACTTGGCCAAGGTTACAAACCTCTAAGTGGAGGAACCAGGATGTAAAGCAAGTAGTCTGGCTCCAGAGCCACTTCTCTTTCCCATTATGTCCTTATGTATCCAGGATTTAAGTATATTTACATTTCCGTATGAAGAGAATTCTCTTCATATGGCAACATAATATGATACTCCTTCAGACAATATGTACTCCTCAACAAAAATGCATTATTATATATAATTTTCTTACTTTCATTTTTTTCAGGCTCTACATTCTTTGGTTCTGAATCACGAGTCACATCCACCTCTCCTTTCATTAATATAGTGACATAATGGTAATTCTCTTTCTCAATGAAAGAATTCACAACCGAGGCAAAGCGAATATTTTTCAGGTGAAGAGCTGCTTCTTCCCAGGTTTCCCTTTGAGCACATTCTTCCCAACTTTCACTGGAAAACAGAAATACACCAGTGTATTCAATTCTATTTAAGTAACTTTTTGCCATGAAATTCTTGGCTGGAAATATCGAGTGTAAAGCAAAAACAACTGTAATTGGTTCATGCTTCCAAACAGTCAATTGACAACCTTGCCTTTGACATTGTTTATCCTGTATCTAGTTACCTGAAGTCCAAAAAGATTTCATATTGAACAAAAAATGGAGCATTTAGCCAATTCAGCACCAGTTCACAGGCCAGTAAACAGTGTGCAACCAGAAGGCAGTTTAGTTTATCAGATAAAGGCACAGACATTGGAGTCAACTAGACCTAGGTTTGATTCAAAATCCATTACTTTTCTTTGGCTATAGAGAAATAATGCTACTTTCCATAGGGTTGTTGTAAACACGTGGAGGGCCGATGTGCTGTCTGGTTCAGCTGGTTTGTGGAGCTGGTCTTCGCATAAGCACATCAAGAAGAGGATGAGTTCTTTTCCTGTGGTTTCAGAATTTTAGTTTAAGCCGCTGTGGCTAAAATGAGAGATCCTGTGGCCAGGATTCTCACCTGGCCCTGGTTGATTAGCTCACTGCACACCTGTGGGCAATACATGGCTGTTAACTCTATATAAAGAGCTCCACCCAGTGCTCTGGGCGCGACAGGGTGGCAGGGCTGCAAGGCTGCAGGAGAGCAGAGCAGAGCAGAGCAGAGGCTGGAGTGGTGGCAACACCGAGGAGAGGCCCAGAGGACGGCTGTGCGGGACGGCTGTGCAGAGAGGCCCAAAGGACAGCTGTGTGGGACGGCTGTGCAGAGGGGCCCAGAGGCAGAGAACGGCTTGCCGCATACAGACTCGCTCTGAGTGAACGGGATTTTAGTGACTGACCTGCCACCTGTAAATAAAGTTGGGTATAACCCTTTCACCCCAAGAACAGTTTTGCTGTCAATTTCTTTGGTTACATTGAATCTATAGTGAACTTGCCTGGGGCTGAAACCCATTGGCAAGACAGACACAAATTGAGTACAATAGGCAATAAGCACCTCTAAATTCTAAAAGATATGGCAAAAGATGCCATCTAAATTCAAGGGATTGCTAAGGAAGGCCAGAGTAGTCTTTTGACCTTCACTCTATCCAGCTTATGTAAGAAACCAAAGAGATCTTTGGGATGGAGGAAAGTTGTGAGTTTTCAGCCTTGTAGAAATATTTCCCTTCCTCCTGATGAGGAGCCAACTCTGCTCCAAATCAAATGAAGGGTCCCCCAAGAGAACTGGTCACAGAGATTGGGTGTGTTGCTCCCCTGCTGCAGTGAGCTGCAGAAACTCATAGCCCTTCCCCAGTGCATCAGAGGGGTGGCGGGAGGGTGAGAAGTCTGGGTAAGTCTGAAATATGTCCCTTGGTGTTTAGGGATGTAGTATGTGAATAAGATGCTGAGGCTTATTCCCACTTTGGGAATTTGGAAGGCAGGAGACTGGCTAGTGCAGCCCATGGTGTTTGAGCAAGATAAAAGGGCAGCAAGGAAAGCCTTATTCCCATTGTGAATTTCCCTTGGGCCAAGCAGATTTATAAGAGACCGCTGGGGACTCCAGCAGAAACAAGATGCAGGGTAGTGTGCTGAAAGCAAAAGCCAGAGGAGGGGCCAGTGTCACAATAAGTCAGTCACGTACATCAGGGAACTGTACAGCATAGAAATCCTTGTTGGACTTCCAAATAACCAACAAGCATACCCTGAGAAACAGCACACATGTGAACACTGCACCCAGAAGGCATCAACAGATGGATCACAGCGGCACTGGTCATGTAAAAGGTGTGCCCACACACTGAGGAAGGAAGAAAACCAGAGACAGAAGCAGGAGGTAAGAAAGAGCAAAACAATAGCCCTAAATGCTTGGAAGTAGGTCACGATGACTAAAATTGATTTATTTTTATAATCAGGTTAAAAGAAAACAACAGAATTCGCAGGAAATATCATGGAGCAGCAGAGAAGGGAAGTACATGTTTGAAGACAATGAAAGGAGAAAATCAAGCCATTTCCTGTTTGTTTTCCATCAGATTTATGCCACTGACTATACCAGTTACATAATAAGTAAAAGCATACATGTGAAGAGCTTAGCATGGTGTCTAGCACTTAGTAAAAAAAGCTCATTAAAGTTCAATTTTGGTTATCATATGATATTTGAGTCAAGATTCCAACATTTTTTTGTGTTACTATTAAAATAGCTATCTCTAGCCACTGCTCTGGTAATTATACATTTTAACAGTGCTTAGTTTTTATTTATTAACTGATGGCTTATCTTAATTTTCTAAAAATGATAAACTTAATGATACTCTTTATAATTTTGAAGACCATTAAAAAAATTCCATGCAAAGTACCTAAGAATTCCATAGCTGATAAAGGACAAAGTCCAATTAAAAGGCACTGGAATCAAGCCTCTACTTCTAACTACCACTTGGTAAGAAATAGGTGGATTAGAAGAAACAGAATGTGAGAAACTCTTTGAATGCTCCACATTCTTCAACATGGCAGGGGAAAAAGGGGGAGAGGGATTACTGTTATGTTGAGAGACTTAAAAGATTTACCAATCACATGCAGTATGTGTCTTTCCTGTGATTTTGATTGGTACAAAACAGTAAAAAGATGTTGTCTTGCCCATGGGTTTCAGTCCCAGGCTTCAATGAGACCAAAGAATTGACAAAGGAACGTTCTAGGGGTGAAAGGCTTTATCCCCAGCTTTATTCCCATGGTGGCAGGTCAATCACTAGAATCCTGTCCATTCAGAATCCCTTCCGCTCAGAGCGAGTCTGCATGCAGCAAGCCAGCCTCTGCCTCTGGGCCTCTCTACCCCTGCAGCCTTCTCAGTTTCTGTCCTTGGCGCTGCCACTCCAGCCTCTGCTCTCCTGCAGCTTGCAGCTGTACCACCATGTTGTGCAGAGCTCTTTTATAGAGCCAATAACAACATATTGCCCACACGTGTGTAGCAAGCTAGCCAACCAGGGTCAGGTGAGAATCCTGGCCACAGGAACCTTAATTTTATCCACAATTTTCAAGGCAACTGGGGAAAATGGTACAGACTGGGCATCAGATATTATTAGGGAATTATTTTGTTCAGCTGTGAAAAATGGTACTGAAAGGGTTCTTTAGCTACACGGCTCACTCGCTCGCAAAGAAGGACACGAGAACTCCGTCAGCGTGGTTTTATTCCCTGTAAGACACACAGACAGAATGGCTGCCTCGAAAAGGAGAAAGCAGCAGCTTGTGGATAAGGAAGCGTGTTTTTAAGGAGTAGGGTATGTTTTACTAAGACCCATGTTGGTAATTGGGTCTTAAGGGGTGGGGGCAACCATCTGGTTGGGGATTGGATCTTAAGAGGAGGGGCAAAAAGGTGAGGCAAGTCCAGACATGATTTTCACCGGCCCATGTGCTTGGGACCATGGGATAAATGGAGGATAAAGTCTTACATTCCTCCCTTTTTTGTTTTATAAATTGCAGAGGACTTGGGGAAGGGGTGAAGGTCAGTCTTCAGTAACTGCTTCCTGCTGATTAGGGGCAATGAAGTTCATTTTGTATTGATAGGGGGTGGTCCTTGGATAAGCCCTTGGTCTGAAGTGGCGATGGTGTGTTCCAGGACTCGGGCTTCTGTCAGCACTGTGTTGTCTGCTGGCAGGATCCTTCTTCCGTTGGGAGGTGGTGGTACTCCTGCATGATTAACTGACTGATTGTTTGGTTAGATTAATTAGGCAGGGAGCGAAGAGTAGGAGAAGGCAGAAAATGATAAGAGGCATGAGGAGAGGAAGTAGGATGTCTCTCAGAGTTGATCTAAGCCCATGGTCCCTGTCTCATTCTCCCCTCTACAGATAAAGACCTTAGGTGCTGCTAGGGAAAGGGGGCAACGACTGCTCTGGCTGCTTCATGCTGAGAGGGGGGTGCAGTAAGGGGTGCAGCTAGGTCTCCATGAATGGTTGGTCGTCGGAAGATGGGAGTTTTTATCTTGGGCTCTATGGCTATCACCATTTGCAGCTTCATGGCCTCTAGGCGAGACAGAACAAATCATGTCACTAAGTTAAGCAGCAACATCTGGAGTTGGATTTTCTATTCTGGAAGAACAGACTTGACAAGGAGATTGACGAATGCATGGCTGAATATGAGGACTAGAAATAGTAGATTTCTAATTGAGAATCATAGCCGGATATCTTGGGGACTCTAGAATTCTGGATGTAGTCTATGTACTAATGACTAGTATTAGGACTTTGTGTAAATAAGGCTGCATTATTGAAACAATACTTTTCTCTAAAATCACCCTCATTTTTACTAGAAGTAACCAGATTAAGAAAATAGTTAACACTTGGCTTGATTATTTGCATAAGTGCAGCAAGAAGAGCAACTGATTACATAGGCTCTTTTAAATGTACTTTGCTGGAACTTTTATAAGGAACTTCAGATAGGACTTTTAAAGGCCTCTTAAGGCCAGAAAGCCAAGCCACACTTGCCATCAGGTTTTGCCTGCAGTACCTGTAGATTTGGGTGAATTCCTCTCTTCTTGACATCCCCAAGACATTCTGAGGTTCCTGCACCTGCCAGGAAGTGACCTTCTTTACTCACCTGGTAAGGCCGCTGGGAATCCTGTAAGCAAGGTACCAGGCCAGTTTCTCCAAGGGGCTCTGTTGGCTTTATGAAGTCAACCTCAGTTCCTTAAAGCTGTCTGTTAATACGAGTTTACACACGTGTCTCTCAGGAATAGTATTCCAGTCAAAGCCTTGGTAATATAACCAGTGTTTTTAATTGGTCTTCTTACAAGGAAAGCAGACTCTCATTAAACTTATGCAAATAAACATACTGCCATGAAATATAAAAATAGTCACTGAGAGTTTTTAAATTCTGGAGGGATCAGGTAGAAAGATAAATGTTTCAATTCTGCTTACAAAGGTACTGTCATTTACTAAACTGTTGTCAGTCAGCTTAAGAGAAAAAGCTTAAAACACTATCAGTAACATTTGAAACAAAAGCCACAAAATCATCTTCCTTAGTTTACTTAATCCTATGTAAATACCTGTTCTGCTGAAATCTAGTTCTTTACTAGTTTAGGAGTAATAAAACAGTGACTATAAATGACGAAAGACTTACAAATGACAATGGCTAAAGATCTGATGAGAGCTTATTATAAGACAGTTGACATAAGGAAATTTGGATATTTCTGCAACACAAAACATTTAGTAACAAAGTTTAGCATCATTCCCTTTGATAGTGCTTTCTAGGTAATTAAGCAGGTAATTATATATCAGATAAATAAGCCAAATTAGCCAAATACTTTCCCCAAGAGAAAAAAATTCCTGACATGTTCTAGGCGCTCTCTGGAAAACATCAGAGTTAAGTAGAGGTAAAAGCGCTTTTTTGAATTTAATTTTGGGAACTTGTCAGACGAAAGTTTCTTTGGCACTTGCTTAAATAGGATTATAGGTTGCCATGAAGCAATACTTATCCATTTAACCAAAATGACAACAAAATACCTCAAAAGTAAATACAGAAGGTTACAGTTGTTAGCAAAGTTTAGCTTTTAGTCTTTTTAAAACTAAGATCTCATTTTCTTAAATACTCAGACAACTCATTGAGACTTTAAGTATGAGAAACTGCTTTGATAAAACAATTACAGAACCCTTTGCAATCTTTAAACATTAAGAGCAGATGAACAGTTCAAGAAAACTTTGTCTTTAACTGAAAACAAAATTCTAATTTTGCTGTGTACTTCATAGACTCATCTGCTTTAATGTCACGTGGCATGACTTTATTAATTTTTCACAAACTTTCTACAACTTTCTTTTTACATTCACTGTTCTCCCTCTTTAAATAAACAGCTGTACTTTAGGTCACCTTCTTTTACCCTAAATAAAATGAGTCTTTATTCTTTATACCTTCTCTTATTAAAAAACACACATTCTTTAGCATACAGAAATGTTTTCCTTATTATTTTAAGTAGCTTTAATTAGAACTTAAAACTATTAGGAACTTTAATTTTCAGAGAACACTGAGAAGTAGGCTATTATAGACTGTTACACTAGCATTCTTTAGATTGACAAATTTATGAACACTTTTTATCATTTCTGGAAATGTGCCTTATAGAACAATTTTTTACTGAGCATAAAACATCATATAACTTAGCAAAACTCTAAGAATTTTGGTTACCACAAAATTCTTAGGCTGTTTGCAGATATACAGTTATACATTAATATACTAATATTATTAAGATATTCAATTGTTACACTTGTTTACACACTCTTTAGCAATTATGTTAGATTACTTATAAAACTTTTATTAGACATTAGACAAAGTCGAGCCTTTAAGTATCTTCTTGAAAGATTTAACAGATAACATCATCTTAAATGATTTTAAGTAAACTTAGGCAGCTGATAACTATAAGGACATGTCTGTTTCAGTTAAACTTAAATTAGCATTAATGCTTAATATCTTTTATTGGAATTTTCTGGAAGTTTTAGAATGCACAATTTTCACAAGTGCTTGTTTTTAAATTAATTTGTATTAATACTATCTGGAGGTAGAAAAACATTTTTCATTTACACACTTAGACAAACAAACATACAGACTGAGACATAATGATTACAGTTAGCAACACTTTTCATAAAAGAACATATATTCAGATAGATAAACTGATACAAAGATTTGAGATACTGATATCCAATTGCCTTCTTTCGTTTTAGCTTATTTGACTAAAAGTATTTCAGTCTAAGGGCGAGCAGTTTACATAACTGGGATAAGGTTTAGATGGCCCCAGGCTAACAAGGCTGATGCAGGCTCTGAACTGATAGGGACTGTGTGTGTCCAGGGGACTGGAAATGAAATGCAAGTACAATTCTAGCACAAGTTATTTAAAGCAAGGCTGTATTGCAGAAGATAAATTTCTTCCATTTCAGGGAGTCTAGTTTAAAATCTCTCAAATTTTGAAGATAATCATGAACCTAATAAGTAGAATAGATTTTCACTAAAAGAATTTAGAAAACTAGTTTTATATTGTAGTAGTTCACGGGACTTTTGACTATTTTCTTGCATTAATATAAATTTAGCTGCATAACCTTATTATATTGTATACTTCTCTCAGGGACCAAGCTTTTCCATTAGAGAGTTTGTATTGCTGTTAGGCTTGTGTGAAGAAGATAAGGCACTGTTTTGGGGTTTAGGGATTGAATTGCTCCCAGTTCTTTAGAATGCATGCTAGAGGCGTGTCTGGCTTTAAACTCGAAGCGGCTGCTCTCATCTCTGAAGTTAGGGGTGTGAACCTGCTAAGTGGTGTCTGAACACCCAGAATTAACAACACAAGGAATTCTCTCCTCCCCATCTCTCTGGGATACTGGGGTCATGGTCTAGGAGCATATCAAAAGGCGGCCTGCCCAGCCCCCAAGGTGAGCTGAGGTATTGTCTGTTTGCTAAAAAGTAAGTTAAGAATCCTGCTTTCCAAACTTCTTGGGTGTTAAAATGCAATCTTATCTTTAAGGTGGAATCTTTGCTGCCTTTTACTATGTTGTTTACAGCTGGGTCTGCATGCTAAATTAGTTACCCAGTTTGCAGAACCACCCCATTAGATCTGAAAGAGGAAAGACAGCACGTAGGCCTGGGCCTTTTAGAATGCTAAAGTGAATCTTACAAATGATTAGCATAATAAAAACACGTGCTACTCTTCTTTGGGGAACTTTAACTGATTTTACTGAAGAATGACTCTAGAGCTTAATGTTTAACACAGAGTTTTGGTAGAGGGTTTCTGGACTTAGATTGGTATACTGTAAGAGGGCTTGTGTGAGCCTGTCTAGGAAGGCTGAAGGGTTTTTGTCCCTATTTTGGTGGATATTTTGTAATTTTTCATAATTAATGGCTTTATTGGCCCCTTTTCGGAGGCCTGCTACGAGACAAGTAATAAACTGGTCTCGGTGAATGATGTTTCAGAGATGGTTGAAGTCTCATTCTGGGTCTCTATCTGGCATGGCTTCTGATCCCGTGGGGTGAGTGGGTTGGTGAGGTGCGTATTGTCTGCATGGGCTCTAGCATCCTGGAAGGTGAGACTGTAGGATTGGGTGAGGTATTGAAATTCTTTGGTATAGGTTGCAGGGTTGGAAGTATAGGAGCGGCGCAGAGGAAGGGAGGGTCGGAGAGGTGAAGGCAGGCGGCGCAGAAGAAGGGAGGGTTGGAAGAGTGGAGACAGGCAGCGCAGAAGAAGGGAGGGTCGGAGGGGTGAAGGCAGGTGGCACAGAAGAAAGGAGGATCTGAGGGGTGGAGACAGGCGGGACACTTGAGGCTGCTGATCCTTGGCCTGCTGAGCAATAAGGGGGTGGCTCATCTGCAGGATCTGGGTCTAGGGAAGAGGAGGGAGCTGGGTCTAGGGAGGAAGAGGGAGTCTTCGGAGGGTTTGAAAGGATGGCAAGGATATGCTTGAGGTGGCAAGAGTTACATAGAGATGGCTTGTTTTGAAGATAGAAGAAAGCTTAAGCATAGGGAATTCTGTCTGTTTGTCTCACAGGGAATTTCTCTCCATCTGCCAGAATGCTCACAGAAAATGTGAAGGTTTTGAAGGACTTTAGGGTCTAAGGATCTATTTTAGGGCCAAACTGTTTTATTGTCTAAAGGATATTGGGGCTAAATCTGGCTGCAGAGCTGAATTAACTTGGAGGGTTTTAGATATGGATGTAGATGAAGAGTTCTGAAACTGCTTAGGAGGCAGCTGAGCGGGGAATCGGCAGGGATGGAGGGGGATGCTCCCATCGTGACTCTTACAGTGGAGTTTCTGTGGCACACCCAGGCGTCCCTAGGGGGCTTAGAACTCCAAGAGAAACCCGACTCCAAGTGAAGGGTCGTCACCTCTGTCACTGGAGGGGTGAGCTTGTCCAGGGCAAACGTGCCAGCAGGTGCCTAGCGCTAGGACTTCTCGGCACCGCCCCGGGCGGCGAGTACAAAAGTACGGAGCCTGCTGGAAGCAGAAGAGTCACAGCGGGAGCGCTCTCTCGCCTGCTGGGGACGAGAGGGACTGGACTGGGAGTGACTAGGGGCACAGCCGTAGCCGTGAAGGCCGTGACTGGGGGCAGTCCCCCGCCTGTGGTGAGGCCATGAGGGTGCCGGACACTCAATGGTCAGCCCTCAGGCACTCACAGAGGCGTTTTAGTCACTTGATGGAGGAAGATGACTCACTGCTCCTTTGGGGCGGGTGGTGGATGCTGGAGAGGCGTTCAGGGAGATGGAGGGTGCTGAGGAGATCCCGTGTCTGGAGAGGCTGGGCGCTATGGGATTCCCGGTGCAGCTCAAATTCCTACTGGGAAGAGCAGGTGGCTGGGAGATCCTAAACCGGGCGGAAACACCAATGAAAGGGTTCTTTAGCTACCCGGCTCACTCGCTCGCAAAGGACACGAGAACTCCGTCAGCGTGGTTTTATTTCCTGTAAGACACACAGACAGAATGGCTGTCTCAGAAGGGAGAGCAGCCGCTTGTGGATGAGGAAGTGTGTTTTTAAGGAGTAGGGTGTGGGACGTTGGTGACTGGGTCTTAAGGGGTGGGGCGACAAGGTGAGGCAAGTCCAGACATGATTTTCACCGGCCCATGTGCTTGGGACCATGGGGTAAATGGAGGATAAAGTCTTACAGGTACTGTAGTTAAGTTTTTGAAAAAGCCTCTTACAGATACATACTAAACTATTTAGGGGTGATATAATAGGGTGTCTGAGCTTCCCTTTAAAATGATCTAAGAAACACGATGTGTGTTATGGGAGAGGAACAGTAAGATGCAACAAGAGCAAGCTGAGTGATAGACACAGGAGGATTCACCTATTTTCTCTACTTTTACGTATGTTTGAAACTTTTTATACTAAAGGGAAAACAAGTGCCACGTCTTAACACTTTACATGCTATTTACCTGCTACAGACTTTTGACTGCATTCTCACTTCAGAATCCACCTTTTAGGACCATCCCAGGCTTTATTCACCCTATAGAACTGACTCTTAACTGACTTTTTCAGTGTGATACACCAAAGCAGAAAAGGACCTTAAAGAGTACCTCGTCCAACTCCCCTCTTAGATAGAAAGATAGACATGAGCAGCTGGGGAAGGGGAAGATGAGGTTCAAGGAACAAAATGCCCAAACTTCCCAGGTAGGGTCCCACTTGAAGACAAGGCTATACAAGGAGATAACTTCTTTACCTATTGGCCCAGGCTAAACTGGTCCCAACCTGTACACAATCAAACAAAATTAAGAACTGCCCAAACCACACTCACCATAATCTCATCAAAATTGCAGTTTTGCTCCCCTGCCCCACCCCTGGGCTCTTCTTTGCGCATTTTGGGAAAAGACATGCGCACCAACAGGAATGGGTGTATACATAGTCAATGAAATGACCTCATCCTGTCAATCAAATAAGTACCTCCAAGCAGGTCAGGGGAAAGAGACCCTCCCTAAAAGTTCAGGGCCTTTGTCTACAGTGACTCTGGCCCACTTCCCCCCGGGGGTGTTTTCAAATAAAACTTTCACTCTGCTTAGCTATTGTTTCTCTGCCTTTCAATTCTTTGTTGCAGTGGGTGCAAGAACCTAGGAGAACAAAACCAACCCGTTAATATCCCCATTTTAAAAGAGAAACGGAGGCCGAGTTTCACCAGCCTATTTGCTTGGTTAGAGTGCAACTAAACCTACACGAAGGCCTTTTAATCAGGCTGTCCTTTATAAAATATAGAATTCTTAGGATCTTTTAGTACGTGGAATTTTTTAATGGTCTTCAGAGTTTTAAGAAGCAGTGAATAGTAAATATATGTGTATATGTAAAACTCTGGCAAACCGTACAAATGACTTAGCTGACAGAACAGGGCTGCTAGAGGTTCCTGAAGAGCCACCTTCCGTCTCTTATTGGGTAAGCACTAAGAAAACGCACGCCCCGCAAAGAGGCTGCCAGCCGCGCCCAGCGGGCGCAGAGCAGACGGGAGCCGGCAGAGGTCTCCCGGGCGCAAGGGGAATGCTGCCTCCCGCCTGCCTAGCCCGGCGCCCCAAGCACAACAAGAACGACGCAGCGCGGGTACGCGCGCGGAGCGAGCTTGTTCTTCTCGTGTACTGTCCGCTTTCCGCCGGTCGGAGAAGCGGCTGCTCACCCGAACTCCAGATGACCCCCGGGAAGTTGGAAGCTGCCGGCTCCAAACGATCCTTTCCTCTTCCCCAGGAGGATACAGCGAGGATGGCTGCTGCTGGTCACCACGACCCCCACCCCGACTCCCGGCCGCCGCCCCCGAGGCTCCGCGCTGGTCATCATATCCCTGGCGGGCCCGGCGCCGCAGCCGGAAGTCACGTTTGCCCCGGCCCGCCACCAATGGTTCCCTTCGCTGTCGCGGGCGCCGGAAGTCAAAGCCGGAGGCCGTCTTAGTTTTGCGCGTGGGGGGTGTGTCTTTCTCATGTAGGGCTTTACTTTGTGAAGTGTCTTGTCTTCCACCAGGACTGTGTGTCAAGAGCTTCGTTTTAACGAATGCCACTTACGGTTGAGCTTTCAACGTTCTTTATCTTCTTTCGGATTTCTCCAAATCATGCATTTACAAAAGCTGCTTTTGTAAACATCTGTACCTTTGCACATTCTATTTTTGTATCACTGAGCTTCACCACAGATTCTCAAGTAAGCGTGGTACCAAAGCAAGCACAAATAATATGTAAACAACCTCGTATAACTGAGTATTAGCAAATCATGGGGAAAAATAAGGACTAATGAATGAATTATGCCTAATTGGAAGGGAAAGCTCTGTTCCATCTGTTTGCACACCATACACCAACAAATAATCCCAGTTGAATTAAAGAGTTGTAATTAAACTAAATACAAATGACTAGTCTTTGGATGGAAAGGATTTACTTTTTAAAAATTGTTTTATCTCTACCAAAGTAATGTGCACGTAATGAAAAATGTCAAATGGTACAAAAACAACAACAATACCTTCTAGTGCTGCTGCCATTGACTTTTAACTCTTTGAAGTATTATTTCTGGTATTGGCTTATTTTAAAGTAATGTGATTTTTCTGCATGTTATGGTTAATGAAGATGGATTAAACGTTTTTACAGCATCTTTCATACCACCCACAAACTCACATCCTTCAATATGTTGTGTATCATATTATATTTTCCCAAATAAAAATTGGCAGTATATGGATAGGATAATATATGATGACTGAATGGAGTTATTTCTGGAAATACAAGGCAGGCTGTAATATTTGAAATCAATCAATGAAATTCACTATTAAAAGAGGGAATGAGGAAACACATATAATCATCCTACTAGATGTAGGAAAAAAACTGACAATTTCACTACTTTTTGTGATGCAAATTTTTAAAAATAAATTAGAACTAAATGAGAATTTTGGCAACCAGATATAGGGTATCTACAAAGACCTACACTAACATCAGAGTTAATGATTCCTATGGGCTGAATCATGTCCCCTTCAAATTCATATGTTGAAGTCCTAACTCCCAGTACCTCATAGTATAACTATATTTGTAAATAGTCTTTAAAGAGGTTTTTAATGAGGTCCTTAGGGTGAATGCTAATCCAATGTGACTGGTATCCTTAAAGAAGAGGCAATTAAGACACAAACATGGAAGGAAGACTGTGTGAAAACTGAGAGGCCCTAAAAAAAGCCAACCCTACTGACACTTTGATGTTAGACTGCTAGACTTCAGAATTGTGAGAAAATAAAATTATTTTGTTTAAACCATCTAGACTGTGGTACTTTGTCATGGCAGCCCTAGCAGACTAATACAATGGCAAGTGACTAAGGTTTGAGAGAAGCAAGGATATCCACTCTGCACTTTTAGTCATCATGTTGCTGGAGGCTTTAGCTAATGCAACCAGCAAAATCAAGAAAAACCAAGAAAAGATAAATTGGAAAGGAAGAAATATTTTCTTTATTCACAGTCCTGAGGAATCCACACACAAAAAGCTACTAAAATAGGTTAAGTTTAGAAAATTAATAGGATTCAAAGTCAACAAAATCAAATTTCTATAAAGTCTCCAATTTACAGTTGTTTGACATCGTTTTTACACTTTTTGATACTGCAAAAGTGATACACATTCAGAAGGAACCATATATAAAATGTTGAATCTTGCACTTTTCCAGGGCTAGCAACATGCAGTACAATGCTTCTTACATGGTGCTGGGCAGCACAGTGAAGTGCCGCTCCTGGTCAGACAGGCAATCATGCGGGTGAACAGCCAAAACGCTTATAACCATTATGTACCCATACAACCATTTTAGTTTTCATTTTCAGTGCAATATTGAATATATTACATGACATATTGTGGATAAAATGAGAGTTCCTGTGACCAGGATTCTCACCTGGCCCTGGTTGATTAGCTCACTGCACACCTGTGGGCAATACATGGCTGTTGACTCTATATAAAGAGCTCCACCCAGTGCTCTGGGTGCTACAGGGTGGTATGGCTGCAAGAGAGCAGAGCAGAGGCTGGAGTGGTGGCAGCGCCGAGGACAGAGGCCCAGAGGACGGCTGTGCGGGATGACTGTGCAGAGAGGCCCAGAGGATGGCTGTGCAGACAGAGGAGCCCAGAGGCAGAGACTGGCTTGCTGCATATAGACTCGCTCTGAGTGAATGGGATTTTAGTGACTGACCTGCCACCTGGAAATAAAGTTGGGTATAACCCTTTCATCCCAAGAACAGTTTTGCTGTCAATTTCTTTGGTCACATTGAATCCATAGCGAACTTGCCTGGGGCTAAAACCCATCAGCAAGACACATATTCGACACTTCTTTTAATGAAATAGGCTTTGTGTTAAACGATTTTGCTCAACTGTAGGCTAATATAAATATTCTGAGCACATTTAAGGCAGGCTAGGCTAAGCTATGATATTCAGTAGGTTAGGTGTATTAAATGCACTTTCAACTTTTGGTATGTTTATTGGGACAAAAACCTCATCATTGGATAAGAAGACCTGTGCTAGCAATGAACAATCAGAAAGTGAATTTTAAAAATAATACCATGAAAATGGAAAATATAAAATAGTAAGAGGTAAATACAGCAAAGATATGCAAGACCTGTACATTGAAAACTATTAAATGTTACTGAGGAAGTAAATGTCATAAAGGAAGATTAAAATAGAGAGAAATACCATAATCATGTACCAGAAGACTCCGTACTGTTAAGCTGTCAATTCTCTTCAAATTGGTTTGCATAGATTCAATGACATCCTAACAAAATTGTCATAGGTTTTATTTTTTATTTTTTTAGAAGTTGACAGGCTGATTCTAAAATTTATATGGAAATGTGAAGGACTATAATCATCAAAACAAAAATTTGGAGGATTTACACCACTTGATTTCAAGACTTAGGATGAAGCCTCACTAATCAAGGGAGTGTGGTATTGGCAAAAGCGGACACATAGATCAATGGAACAGAGTAGAGGTGCCAGAAACAGACCTACATAATTATAGTTAATTGATTTTTGAAAAACGTTCAAAGGCAATTTAATGGAGACAACATACTTTTCAGATAAATGGTACTAGGACAATTTGACATATAAATGTAAAAAAAAACTTGATCAATTAACATATATAACAATTAACTAAACATGGATTGTAGACCTAAATAAAATTACCTAAAAGTGCAAATTTTCTAGAAGAGAAAAATCTTCGTGATCTTGGGTTAGATTTCTTGGATATGACACCAAAGGCATGATCCATAAAAGAAAAACTGATAATGTGGAATTCATCAAAATTTAAAACTTACTCTCTTTAATTGACTGCTATGGACTGAATTTTCCCCACCCTCTGCCACCAAGTTTATATGTTGAAGCCCTACCCCCTGAATATATCTGATTATGGGGCCTTTGGGAGGTGATCAGATTTAGGTGAGATCATAAAAGTGGGATCCTTATGAAAGGATTAGTGAAAGTGATAATAATGGTTAAAGCTTCTGTTTGCATAACATTTTAAGGTGTTTTCACGTGCTTATCTTACTTTTACTTACTCTTAATAAATAATTATTTAGAATAATGTTAGGTGGTCAGGGCATTCATTATTTGTGCAATTGTGGTAGGTTCAGTAATGGCCCTCTGAAAGCTGCCCATGGTCCTAATCCTCGGAACCTGTGAATGTTACCTTATATGGCAAAATAGGACTTTGCAGATGTGGTTAAATTAAGGATTTTGAGAAGGAGAGATTATCCTGGATTATGGTGGGATATGTACATAAACTCTAAATGTGTATGTACCCTTAGAAGACAGAATATTTGACACAGGAACTGGAAAAGACAAGAAACAGATTTTCTCCTAAAGCTTCTGGAGGGGTATGGCCCTGCTGACACCTTGGATCTGGTCCACTGGTAATGATTTTGGATTTATGGCCTCCAAATTTGAAAGAGAATAGATTTCTGTTGTTTTAAAGCCACCAAGTTTGTGGCCAGTTTGTTAAAGCAGTTACTGGAAACTAATACACCCACTTTTACAAACACAGAACCTGAAACCTAGAGGATAAGTGACTTGCTTAAGACCATACAGTTAATAGGCAGAACTAGCATTCAATCCAGGTCTATTGACTTTAAATCCACTGGCTGCCTCTTTCCTTTACTGAGCCCTTCTTCTCCAGTGAAGGAGACAGTATAACAGAAAAACAAGAGAAGAGCAGCTATCATTCTTGAGTGCTTATTAGAAACACTACAGTAACTTTCACAAAATACCTCTCTAGGCCCTAGCCCAAACAACTGAACTAGACTCTTTGGTAGGGGGCCCAAGCAAAGGTATTTTTAGAAGCCCTTCAGGCAATTCTAGGGTACAGCCACTGATGCCAAGTTCATTCCATATATTAATGTGTGGGAGAAATATGACTGTCTACATCTGAACTTGAATTCTATTATTAACCCTTATTATATCAAGTGCCAGAAACTTAGCCACTGTTAAATCAGGATCTATCTCCGTCCCTCCTCCTTAGATCCAAAAGACATATGCAGTGACAGGTCAGCAGGAGACATCTATTATTTGGTGTTGTCATCTAACTAAGTTGGCGTCTACTGATACATCCCACTTCCCATATGCTCTGGGTCTTACAGGTCTAGCCTCCCTAATTCCCACCTACTGGCTCTGAGATTTGATTTATGAATGAATCAGGCTGGTTATGTCCACATAGCTCTCCAGGGTTCTGGAGGTCCTTGCAGGCTTTCCTAGTTCTACTGGGGTAGGTACAAATCTGGGAATATGATTCATCTTGATCTGCAGGGGCACCCCAGCCTTCCAGAGTTTTCTACTCTTCTGTGCCACCTCTGTGCTGATGGGATTTTGAGTCTCCCTCTAATGCCCCTTGAGATTCCCAAATATTTTGGGGGGTGGATTGTCTTTCTTCCTGGACACCATGGCCTTGGCGAGTGCATAGCACAGGGACCCTCCTCAAGGAACCATCAGAGTATCCTGCTTCTCTTCCACTTTTCTCTTTCCATCTTCTCTACAGGTGAGGTGCTCATGGATGTTTCTCCTTCTCTTCAGGAGAACTAAGAGAAATCTTGTGTAATCATCCAAGCCATCTCATGTTTGTTACTGAGTTTCTTTTACTTCTGAACGTTAGTCCAAAAGACTATATATATTTGGTAACTATTTCTTTCTCTCACATAGGTTCAGATGGTTAAAATGGAATAAGATGAAAACCAGAGAATTCTGAAAATGTCTCATGGCAAATATAGGAAAAAAAAGAGAAAAAGTATGTAAGAATCTGCCACTAAAAACTAAGTGTTCAGTAAAATAGATATTATCTCAGCCCTCAGTAGAAGTTCAGGGTAAGCAGAAATAGTGCAAGTTGTTTCTACAGCACCTTGTAATTCTACTAATTCTATAGTTATAACAATAGTACAGTTTAGCCAAGACTTTGCTCTGGGCATTAAAAAGCCCAGGAAGGTATAAAAATTTATGATTTTAAAGGACTGTGAAAAAATGAAAGCCTACCCCCACAGGAAATTTCTTTCCCCCCCCCCGACACACCTTTTATCTCCTAGTAGGAGGCACAAGTAGACAAAGTGGATATTGCCACTGAAATCGCTGACACATTTTTAAAAGCTCGGTGTGCAGAGCGGAACAGGCTCCCAGGCATTGCCCAGTGGTCAATTTTTTGACGGGGCGCACGTCGTCTCAGGGTTTTCCCGGCTGCCGGTGTGCATCTGATTCACCTAGCGAACCCGAAGAAATACAGATGTCCTGTCTCCTCTCCTCAGATGAGGTCTGGTGAAGATACCTTTCAAAAAGCTGCCCAGGTGATTCGGTGTGCCATCTGGACTGGTAACTAGTGGCTGACCGTGTTCTTTTTGTTTTATTCGCTGCGCTGCTGTACCAAAGCAGTGTTTGGCACAAAGCAGATATTCAGCACTTGTTTTTTGCATGAATCCCATCTCACGGATGAGGCAACTGAGGCCCAGAAGCTCACGCAGGGGGCGGCGCTGGTCATTTCTCCATATTTCACTCGGAAACGTTCAGGTTGCTTTCTGGATGGGATACTGAGGCTGTGGTGCCGAGTTCTAAAGAGCAAAATGTATCGAGCGCCCGCCGAGCCCGGCCCCGGAGTTAAGCGGGAGTGGGGCCGGCGCGGGCGCGTCCGCAGCCGCCCCGCCCGGGCCCGGCGTCTCTGCGCTTGCGCGCGGCGCCGAGGGGACGGGGTCGGCCTCAGAAATGGCGGCCTCCGTGCTCTGCAGCTGTCTGAGGGCCGCCGCCACCCTTAGGAGCCACCGGTCCCGGACGACGCTGCGGGCCGCCGCCCAGGTATTGCGGCCCAGCCCGCTCTCGCTTCGCGAGTCTGCAGGAGAAAGGGCGAGGTGGGAGACCTGGCTCCTGCGAGCGAGGTGTGAGGGGACTTGCGGCCCGGCTCGGGGTCACTCACAGCCGGTGACATTGTGGACATGGGGAGCCCCGCCGGGCCTGCGAGCGGGCCCACGTTCGCGCCGCTCTGCTCGGGCCCTAATCCGCGGGGAGCCCGGCGTCCCGGCTGTCGTGCTCACCCAGTTTCCAAGGGGGCGGAGGGACCTGGGGTGGGAGGTGAGGGGCCAGGACAGTTTGTGCTGCCGTCCGCACGCCCGGCGCGGTGGGTTCCCCGGTGGTTTCCGCGGCCGCTCTTTGGGGAAGGGGAATGCCCTTCACATGTACTTGTGTGTGTCTTGGGAGCTGTCATAGGTGGGAATGACTTCAAAGAACCAGCAGTGCTTGCTGACGGGCCTTTTCTGGGACGAGGCAGGGACGTTTTCCACTTTCTCCAAGTAGTTGTGTACTGCTCTGTTCGTTAATAGTGGTTAATAAGGTGATGTTTACCAGGTACCAATGGGGAAGTAAGAAAATTATCTTTTGGATCACTTCGTTTAAGGACAGACCATAGCATAATAGTTACAGGTTTTTTGTTTTTGGAGTCTTCACTGTATGCTAGGAACTGTGCTAGGCGTTTTGCATGTAGTCTTTCACTAGACTTTTGTGCACCACTGCAAGGCATGTTTAATATCCGCATCAGTGATGAAGAAACTGGCTAAGAGAACAAGTAATTTGGGCTAGGTCAGGGAGCAGGTAAGGTCAGAGCTGAGATTTAATTCCAGAACTGTTTGGCTCCAAAGCCTGTGTGCTTGGATTTGCTCCACAATTTTTTCGGAGTATAAGAATTGGTACATTCTTTTTAATGTTGACACCAAGAAACTTGGGAAAGGACATGGTTGGCTTCGTAAGTCAATTACAGAGTTTCATGTTATGTTCTGAAATTAACTTCTCAGACATGACATAAATGAATTGATTTAGACCTATTTTTTTTCTTTTTAAAGCTATTCATTCTTTCAGCCTAGATGTAGTGAATTCCATGAATATGCCTCTTAATAGGAGAAGTGATTTTTTTGGTCTTAAACTTCCTTCTTGTGAGTTTTAAAAGGGTGTGTCAAGTTTTTAGATAATGAGGATGTGGTGAACAAATATGTTTTCATCCTAATCATAATCTTTATCCTTTTGGAAATTCCTTTAAAAGCCTTTGTCTCTTCATATGAAAATGCCTGATATATTATCTTATAACATCTCTTCTCTTCCACCCTTGCATAATTGAGTTGTAGAGTTTGGAAGGATCTTAGTCTAACCCCTTGCTTTTGTAGATGAAAACACACAGTTGCGGGGTCTTAGGAAACTTGTTCAAAGTCACATGTTGAGTTTAGCAAATTCTCTTAAACATTTTGTTTAGTTCTCTACCCCCTTCTAGTTTCCCTGTATGTTTAATCCAGTATATATATTTGATAAAAATAGTTCAGGTTACAAGCAGATAAAATGAAGATATTTTCTTTGTTGTGAATCACACTCCCCAGCAACTACATTTTAACACTTTTGGATAAGTATTATTTAAAGTAGGTATGTGATTGCACAGGTATTGGGTAGGGATTTAGCTATGAATTCGTGGCATTTTAGCAGTAATGTAAGTGATGTCAAGAAAGATAAATACTTAAATGTGGGAATCTTTGTGATTATGAAGGAATTTGTATTGGCAGCATAATTTAAAGCTGATGATATTTCAGGTTACAACTTCTAGTGGTGCAAGCAAAGGACTATCAAAATACTTCAGATATTAAAACCTTTAAAGTGGTATAAAAGCTACCAGTGATACCTTATGAGTATGACTATTTCTTTGTAAATGTGGGTATTTGAAAGAAACCATAAAAAACATACGTAAAGAGTTTTGTGTCATGGGTTTACCCTGAACTTTTTTTGGAAAAATTTCACACTGATAGAAATGTTCTAACAATAGTACAGCGAACACATGTTGCCTTCACTGAAGTTTACACTTCACTAAACACATGTGGCTTTATCTTTAAAAAATTATACTCATGTGCATATACATATGTTTATATACATATGGATGTATGTATAAGATTATATTCACTTATTTTTGCTGAGCCATTTGAGAGTAAGTGCAGGTACTTTACCCCTGTATATTTCAGTATGTGTTTTAAGAAAAAGGACATTCTCCTAAATAACTACAATTAGTTACCATACTTAGGAAATTTAACATTGTTGTAACACTATATCTAATGTGTAGTTCAAATGATTTCCCCAGTTGTCCCCAAAGTATTTTTTAGATTTTTTTCCAAACTGGGATTAGGCCTCTGTAGTTTTTTTTTTTTTAAGTCTGTCCAACTGACTAGGTGCTACCTAGTGACTCTAGGATTGCTCTTATATATGCTGTGTATATTTTTATACATGTCTGAACTCTGTAGCTGGAACCATGTCAGCCTTGTTCTTTCATTGTCCCTAGCACAGTGTCTGGTGTATAGGCATTCAAAAAATTTTTCAGCTTATGACTACTTTTGCCAAGCTTATGGCTAGGTACTCCTTCCTCATCCTCCCCTTATTTTTATTACTATTTTGAAGTATAATTTACATAAAGTGTACAACTTATAGGTGGCCAGGTTAATTTTTATGCATGTGTATATCTGTGTAGCACCCATTCAGCTCAAGACATATGTTTTAAGTTCTCAGAAGGCACCCAGGGCCTGACTGTCCTTATCAATACTCCCAACAGAAAATTACTACTTTTGACTTCTGTCACCATACATAAATTTTGACTGATTTTGAACTGTATAAAAAGAAATCATTCTTGTGCCTGGCTTTTTTCCTTCAAAATTGTGTTTGTGAGATTAATCCATTGTTCTGTGGGTAATAGTTCTTTTACTTTTTTGAATTGCACTGTAGTATTCTGTTAGATAAATATGCCATAACTGATCCATTCTGTTGATAGATAATTGGGTCCTTCCCATTTTTTTGGCTATCATGAATAAGCTTATGAACATTCTTACATGTGCCTTTTGGTAGACTTAAGCACTCATTTCTGTTGGGTATATACCCATGAGTGGAATCTCAAAAGATAGGTGTATACTGAATAGTTTGGGAAGTTGCTGGCTTTTAATATTGAAGTGACACTAAATCAGAGAGTTGAGCTACCTTAGTGAAATGTTATCCGGGATTTTAGCTTACCAGGATTTAGGTGAACCAGAAATAAGTTGCCACTTCATCTGATTGACTTTGTAGACTAGTGGTTCTCAAACTGTAGGGTGCTTAAGAATCACCAAATGACTTCTTATGAATTCAGGTTTCTTTAGGCCCAGTCCAGAGATTCTGATTTTGTAGATGGGAGTGGGGCCCCAGAATCTGCATTTTTAGAAGCATTCCAGGTAATCTTGATGCAAATGGTATGTGAACCCCCTTTAAGAAACAGATTGTTTTATAAGACTCCTTTAAATTAAATTCTTATCATACTGTGTTTCATATGATCTGTATTTCAGTGTTCTGCATTCTATGTGAAGAGAGAGGAAATGTATGGGTAATGTCTAAATGTGTAATTTTAGTGCAGTCTTCCAGCATAGCACTTAATTTGTTCTGCATATTGCCATGTAAAGTTGATAGGATTGAGGAATTTGGAGAAAGGGAGGGAGGTGTTTTTGTGAGTTGCTTTGGTTGGTTAAATAAGACTAGGCTGTACTTGGTGGAGCTTTGGGACCAATAGATGCTAGAGATCTTACTGATAGGCATCCTTCCTTCAACAATTCTCATTGTCATGGCCCTGACGAGGAAGCAGAAAGACCAGCTCTCATACTCCTTTCTCTCTCAGCTGTGATTTACAAGCTGGCATCAGGACCTCTCATTTCTGCTTCCTACTTATTTCTTTTTGAAAGAGTATTTCTGACTCAGCTCTATTAAGGAACGTTTTAGTTGCGAAAACTCTTCCACTGTATAAAATAGTACTTTCTCTTATATTTTATTTTCTGTCTTTTTACTCTTCTTAACCGCCATTTGGCATGATAATGTTTGTTTGTTGTCTATGTCTCCCCCAGCCCCCAGTACCAACACAGTAGAATATAAGCTTTAGGTATAAAGATTTTGTTGGGTATGCTACTCTATTTCTAGTGTCTAGGTGCTCAATAAATATTTGATTAAATGAATGAATGTTCTGTATAGATTGAAAAAGGAAAGTGTTTGTGGCTGGCAATGCCTTCTTGGAAGCTTTTGCAGTCTGGTTATGAAGGACAAACACCTGAATTGGGTCTGTGAGAGGTACCAGTTAGGGGAATCAATTAGAAGGAATCCATTAAAGATATTGCAGAACTGTTTACTGAGAAGATATTTTTTACAAGCTATGAAATGGACAGTTTCATTTAGGAAGTCTACTGGAGAGTGATCTTTGTTTGGATCAATTACCTGAGGGAGAGTGAAGGAAGGAGGATTAAGTAGAGGGACAAGTAGAATGGTGGTGCAGTTGCAGTAGGGATCCCTCGGAGATCTGGAACTAGGATGGTCCTTCTGAATTGTCCCAAAGACTGTGTGCCAGGTGATCTGTTAAGTGCTGGAGGAATAGTAGAGAGAAGGTTGGGAAAGTTTTTTGGTTTGTTGGGAAAGATGAGATTGATGTTAGATCTGAATTTGGCATTGAAGTAGAAATGCTCTGTAGGTCATTAGAGATATGGTATAAAAGATAAGGATCAGACAGGTTGAGGTAATAGTTAAAACCACAAGGGTAAAATTTGATATTTAGGTAGTAGATTAGCACTTTGGTTATAATTTAGGTACTCTTGAGTATTATATTTTGATGATTTATTGCAACAGTTTTATTATTAACAGTTATGAAGAAGCAAGTACTGTATGTAAGCAAAGTATTTAGAAAAGGTGTTTTTAATAACTTTCAAATCATTGTCATATATAAATATATCTACAATTTCTCTAGGTTTTGGGAAGTTCTGGATTGTTTAACAACCATGCACTCCAAATACAGAAGCCACAGCAAAGACATCTCTCACTCCATGAGTACATGAGCATGGGATTGCTGCAGGAAGCTGGTGTCTCCATTCCCAAAGGACATGTGGCAAAGTCACCCGATGAAGCTTATGCAATTGCCAAAAAATTAGGTACTAAATTAAGAATAACTTGTGTCACTTTGACATGGGAACTCTGATAAGATGTGAACTTTACTTTTGGTTTAATAACAACTTTTAGGTTTTATTTTATTAAAAAAAATAAACTTTATTTACTTAAAAGAGAAGATGGAACTTTATGATTGTTGACATTCTAAAGTTATGAGATTACTATAAGCTCCTGTAGTGCTAGTAAGTTAAGAATCACTCATATTGGTGTCAGGAAGCTGAAGTCCTGTTTTCAGTTTGAATATAATTATGGTGAAGGAAGTTCTGTTTAATACTTTGTAGCTTAAAAAGGTGGTGCTGGTGATGATTCTTCAGGGAAATAGTGAAGGAAATCTTAGCTGCCAATGTGGCTGTAAAGAGTTGTAATACACCACCTGCCTTCCCTTGCTTTTTTTGGACAGGAAAAATTTGGAACCAAAGGGGGAAAAAAAAGAAGGCGAGCATTAGAATGTAAGCTCCACGAGAGCAGGGTTTCTTTGTCTCATGTTGTTCATTAATATATCCCAGACTCTTAGAAGAGTGCCTGATACTTAGCATGGGGAGTTGTTAGCATGGGACTAGCACCATTGAGCCTTATAGCTGGTGACTCCTGAAGCAGCCCTGGCCTCTTCCCCAGTATTCTCTACAAATTCTGTCATTTCCTATGTTTGTCATGATGTGAAAAACTTGGGAAGTGCTGTCCTTAAAGACAAGTTTTATCTGTTGTGAATAATTGAAGTTAAGGATGTGAGAATGGTTGAAAGAAATTTATTTTTTTTATGGACTGTTTTACTCATATATTTTTAATTGTAGATCTTTGGTAGACAGCTCATTAATTTTGTGGTTCTTTATTGCCCAGAATAATATCCTTTAGGCTGGGGAAAAAGTTTCTTCCATTTTTGTTCTAAATTTTGGAGGAACTGTAAAAGCTATGCTTCATAGAATTTTAAAAGAAGAAACCTTAGTACATAGCTAAGATAAAAATACAAATTAATTTTCCTGTTTCCCTAAATAGAATTGCATTGGTATTGGCTTTCCGTGTTTAAAATTACACATAATGTGATCATTTTGCTGCTTGAAAATTATTCAACTTAGTGACATTTATGTTGCCTGACTAATCTGTTTTTATTGTTGGCCTTTTAAAAGTGAATTTTAATTGCTGCATTCTAAATTTCATTAGTAATGCTTATATTTGCTACATATTTTTTTAATTGCTTAAAACAACATAAGTTTATTCTCATATTTCGAGGTCAGAAGTCAAGTGATTCTTAAATCTCATCTGTTTTTTTAACCTTTTGATTCCCTTCATCCATTTTTCCTATCTCTAAGCCCCATCTCTAGCAACCACCAGTCTGTTCTCTGTATCTATGAGCTTGATTTTTTTCCCTCCAATTCCACATATAATAGAGATAATGTGGAATTTATCTTTTTCTGTCTGACTTATTTCATTTAGTCTTTGAGGTCCATTCTTGTTTTTACAAATGGCAAGATTTCATTCCTTTTTTATGGCTGAATAATATTCCATTTTGTTTGGCTATCTCTCTATCTATCTTTCCCTGGAATAAACCCACTTGATCATGATGTGTGATCCTTTTTACATACTGTTGAATTTGCTTTGCTAATATTTTGTTGAGGATTTTTTGCATCTGTGTTCATCAGAGATAGTGGCCTAATTTTCTTTTCTTGTGGTGTCCTCATCTGGGTTTGGTATCAGTAATGCTGGCCAAAATGAATCTGGCAGTGTTCCCTCCCCTTCTATTTTTTTGGAAGAGCTTGAGAAGAATTGGTGTTAATTCTTTGAATGTTTGGTAGAATTCACCAAATGTTGGTGAAGTCGTCTGGTTCTGAACATTTGTTGGGAGGATTTTGATTACCAGTTCAGTCTCCCTGCTAATAATCAATCTGTTCAGATTTTCTTATTCTTTATGATTCAATCTTGGTAAGTTGTTTATTTCTAGGACTTTAACCATTTCTTCTAATTTCTCCAATTTGTTGGTGTTTATTCACAGCAGTCTCCTTTGATTGAATTTCTGGGGTATCAGTTGTATCTCATTCATTTCTAATTGTATTTGAGTCCTTTCCCTTTTTTTCTTGGTGAGTCTAGTTGAGGTTTGTCAATTTTTAACTTTTCAAAGAACCAATTCATAGTTTATTTGATCTCTGTTGTCTTTTTAGATTCTACTTCATTTATTTCTGCTCTAATCTTTGTATTTCCTTCCTTCTACTAACTTTGGGCTTTGTTCTTTTTAGGTCTTTGAGATATACAGTTAGGTTGTCTGAGACTTTTCCTGTTTATTGAGGTAGGCATTTATTGCCGTGAACTTCCCTCTTAGAACTGCTTGTGCTTCATCTAATAAATTTTGGTGTGTTGTATTTTTTTTTATTTGTTTCAAGGTATTTTTAAATTTATTTTTTGATTTTTTCTTTGATCCCTTGGTGGTTTTGTAGCATGTTGTTTAATTTCTACATATTTGTGAATTCTTTCCTTCTTGTAATTGAATTCTAGTTTCATGCCATTGTGGTTAGAAAGGATGCTTGGTATGATTTCAGTCTTTTTAAATTTATTAAGACCTGTTTTTGGCTTAACATATGAGTGCTCCTAGAGAATGATCATGTGCTTTTGAGAAGGTGTATATTCTGTTGGTTTTGGATGGAATGTTCTGTATGTATCTGTTAAGTCCATCTGGTCTAATGCATTAAGGCCATTGTTTCCTTATTTTCTGTCTGGATGATCTATCCATTGATGTAAGTGGGGTATTAAGTATTATAGTCCCTTACTATCATTGTATTGCTGTCTATTTCCCTCTTTAGGTCTGTTAATGTTTGGTTTATATATTTAGGTGCTCTTATGTTGAGTGCATACATATTTACAAATGTTAGTCCTCTTGTTGGATCAACCCCTTTAGCATTATGTAACGCCCTTCTTTGTCTCTTATTATAGTCTTTGTTTTAAGTGGATTTTGTCTGATAACAATTATAGCTACCCCAATTTTCTTTAGGTTTCCATTTGTGCAGAATATCTTTTTCCATCCCCTCACTTTAACTCTGTGTGTGCCCCTGTATCTAAAATGAGTCTTTTGTAGGCAGCATGTAGATAGGTCTTGTGGTTTTTTATCTGTTGGTTGAAGAATTTAGTCCTAGTATTTAGGATTCTAGTACAGTTAAGATGAAATTTCTATCAGGTTGAATAAAATATGCAAAGATTGCTATCAGTGAACCTGGAGAGAGGTTTCTAAAGGCATCAAATAGAATTTTGCATTCTTTTTTCTTCTTTCTATTGTTTTATTAGATGATTGTATATGAAAAATGCTTAGAACATTTGTAAATGATTAAAGTTAGGAGGGATGGTGAATATATTTTAAAGACAACTTTAGGATCCGGAAATGACCTTGTCTGACTAAAGCAAAGGGCCAAATCTAATAAGACTGTAAGCTCTATTAGGGCAGGAAAGGTCTCTTTTGCTCGTTGTTGTATCTAAAGCTCCAGCACAATATCTGTTGTAGATGTAACTGTTGAACGAGTTAATGGAGTTGAATAAAATCTTTGTTTCAATCACTTGTCTTCAGATTTATCTTCTAATCCTTCTCCCTGTCTTCATATTGATGAGACTGTATTTCATTAAATTTTTGTTTTGGCTTTTCTTTTGATGTGAAGGGCTTTTTTAGAAGGAACTTTTGAAGACTCATCTCTGCCCTTAAAAGAGTTTATATTCCTAAACAAAGAAAGTTGACACTTTGGGGGAGGAGTCTTGAGTCTTACACAATGTTCTCAGAAAATAGAGCTTTATTACTCCTACTTAATAGGTCAGTATGTTAAATTCCCAGGTTAATGTTAGGAAAGTTTGAATTTAGCACAACAAAGCACCAGTTTAATTATTTGCCATTTTTTACATTATATTTATGCTTTTGAATTACATTTGCCCTCTGGATATAAATGAATATTTCTTAAGTACCAGAAAACCATGACATTGCAGGTAACCAAAAACAGGTAAAATGACTAGTTGCTTCTCCTTTTAGTTTGGCTGTGAATTTCTAATTTGCCATAGTCCCTGAGGCTAACTGTTGTCTACTCAGTAAGAAAATTATTGTTAGTTCTAAGGCAATTTCTAAGTTTTCTCTAATTTTCATCTAATATTAGTTTTTACTTGGGAAAGTTGGGTACCGTGGCAAATTGATAAGGGTCTGTCTTGTAGAAACAAGGTACTTCTTGTTGGCATGAGTTTAGGGCTCAGTATTTCCCATTCTCAGTTTTTTCAAGAGCAGTGGAAATCTAGATTTATAAGAATTCTCTCCATTTATTTATTTATTTTTTATTTTGGTGTCGTTAATCTACAGTTACATGTGCAATATTAAAGTTACTAAACTCCCCACTTCATCAAGTCCCCCCCACATACCCCATTACAGTCACTGTCCATCAGCGTACTGACATGCTATAGAATCACTACTTGTCTTCTCTGAGTTGTACAGCCCTCCCTGTGCCCCCCACCTACATTATGTCTGCTAATCGTAATGTCCCTTTTTCCCCCTTGTCCCTCCCTTCCTACCCATCCTCCCCCGTCCCTTTCCCTTTGGTAACTGTTAGTCCCCTTTTGGGTTCTGTGAGTCTGCTGCTGTTTTGTTCCTTCAGTTTTTTTCTTTGTTCTTATACTCCACATATGAGTGAAATCATTTGATACTTGTCTTTTTCTGCCTGGCTTATTTCACTGAGCATAATACCCTCTAGCTCCATCCATGTTGTTGCAAATGGTAGGATTTGTTTTCTTCTTATGGCTGAATAATATTCCATTGTGTATATGTACCACATCTTGTTTATCCATTCATTTACCGTTGGACACTTAGGTTGCTTCCATTTCTTGGTTATTGTAAATAGTGCTGCAATAAACATAGGGGTGCATCTGCCTCTTTGAAATTGTGCTGCTGCATTCTTAGGGTAAATTCCTAGGAGTGGGATTCCTGGGTCAAACGGTATTTCTATTTTGAGTTTTTTGAGGAACTTCCATACTACTTTCCACAATGGTTGAGCTAATTTGCAGTCCCACCAGCAGTGAAGGAGGGTTCCCCTTTCTCCACATCATCACCAGCATTTGTAATTGTTTGTCTTTTGGATGGTGGCCATCCTTACAGGTGTGAAGTGATATTTCATTGTGGTTTTAATTTGCATTTCTCTGATGATTAGCGATGTGGAGCATCTTTTCATTTGCCTGTTGGTCATCTGAATTTCTTCTTTGGAGAAGTGTCTATTAAGATCCTCTGCCCATTTTTTAATTGGATTGTTTGCTTTTTGTTTCTTGAGGTGCATGAGTTCTTTATATATTTTGGATGTCAACCCCTTACCAGATACGTCATTTATGAATATATTCTCCCATATAGTAGGATGTCTTTTAGTTCTACTGATGGTGTCCTTTGCTGTACAGAAGCTTTTCAGCTTGGTATAGTCCAACTTGTTCATTTTCACTTTTGTTTCCCTTGCCCGGGGAGATATGTTCATGAAGAAGTCGCTCATGTTTATGTCCAAGAGATTTTTGCCTGTGTTTTTTTCTAAGAGTTTTACGGTTCATGACTTACATTCAGGTCTTTGATCCATTTGAGTTTACTTTTGTGTATGGGGTTAGACAGTAATGCAGTTTCATTCTCTTACATGTAGCAGTCCAGTTTTGCCAACAGCAGCTGTTGAAGAGGCGGTCATTTCCCCATTTTATATCCATGGCTCCCTTATCATATATTAATTGACCGTATATATTTGGGTTATTGTCCGGACTCTCTATCTGTTCCACTGGTCTGTGGGTCTCTTTTTGTGTCACTACCAGATTGTCTTGATTACTGTGGCTTTGTAGTAGAGCTTGAAGTCAGGGAGCATAATTCCCCCTGTTTTATTCCTCCTTCTCAGGATTGCTTTGGCTATTCGGGGTCTTTTGTGGTTCCATATGAATTTTAGAACTATTTTTCCAGTTCATTGAAGAATGCTGTTGGTATTTTGATAGGGATTGCATTGAATCTGTAGATTACTTTAGGTAGTATAGCCATTTGACAATATTTATTCTTCCTAGCCAAGAGCATGGGATGAATTTCCATTTGTTAGTGTCTTCTTTAATTTCTCTTAGGAGTGTCCTGTAGTTTTCAGGGTGTAGGTCTTTCACTTCCTTGGTTAGGTTTATTCCTAGGTATTTTATTCTTTTTGATGCAATTGTGACTAGAATTGTTTTCCTAATTTCTCTTTTTGTTAGCTCATCGTTAGTGTATAGGAAAGCAACAGATTTCTGTGTGTTAATTTTGTATCCTGCAACTTTGCTGAATTCAGATATTAGTTTTAGTAGTTTTGGAGTGGAGTTTTTAGGGTTTTTTATGTAGAATATCATGTCATCTGCAAATAGTGACAATTTGACTTCTTTTTTACAAATCTGGATGCCTTGTATGTCTTTGTTTTGTCTGATTGCCGTGGCTACGACCTCCAGAACTATGTTGAATAACAGTGGCATCCTTGTCTTGTTCCTGATCTTAGATGAAAAGTTTTCTACTTCTCGCTGTTAAGTATGATGTTAGCTGTGGGTTTGTCATATATGGCCTTTATGATGTTGAGGTACTTGCCCTCTATCCCCATTTTGTTGAGAGTTTTTATCATGAATGGATGTTGAATTTTGTCAAATGCTTTTTCAGCATCTATGGAGATGATCATGTGGTTTTTGTTCTTTTTGTTGATATGGTGGATGATGTTGATGGATTTTCGAATGTTGTACCATCCTTGCATCCCTGGGATGAATCCCACTTGATCATGGTGTATGATCCTCTTGATGTATTTTTGAATTCGGTTTGCTAATATTTTGTTGAGTATTTTTGCATCTACGTTCATCAGGGATATTGGTCTGTAATTTTCTTTTTTGGTGAGGTCTTTGCCCGGTTTTGGTATTAGAGTGATGCTGGCTTCATAGAATGAGTTTGGAAGTATTCCCTCCTCTTCTGTTTTTTGGAAAACTTTAAGGAGAATGGGTGTTATTTCTTCTCTGTATGTCTGGTAGAACTCAGAGGTGAACCATCTGGCCTGGGGGTTTTGTTCTGGGTAGTTTTTAAATTACAGATTCAATTTCATTGCTGGTGATTGGTCTGTTTAGTTTTTCTGTTTCTTGCTTGGTCTGTCTTGGAAGGTTGTATTTTTCTAAGAAGTTGTCCATTTCTTCTAGGTTTTCCACCTTGTTAGCATATAGATTCTCATAGTATTCTCTTATAATTCTTTGTATTTCTGTGGTGTCCGTCGTGGTTTTTCCTTTCTCATTTCTGATTCTGTTTGTTTGTGTAGATTCTCTTTTTCTCTTAATAAGTCTGGTAGGGGTTTATCTATTTTGTTTATTTTTTCAAAGAATCAGCTCTTGGTTTCATTGATTTTTTTCTATTGTTTTATTCTTCTCAATTTTATTTATTTCTTCTCTGATCTTTATTATGTTCCTCCTTCTGGTGACTTTGGGCCTCATTTGTTCTTCTTTTTGCAATTTCAATAATTGTGACTTTAGACTATTTATTTGGGATTGTACTTCCTTCTTTAAATAGGCCTGGATTGCTATATACTTTCCTCTTAGAGCTGCCTTTGCCACGTTCCACCGAAGTTGGGGCCCTGTGCTGTTGTTGTCATTCGTCTCCATATATTGTTTGATGTCTGTTTTAATTTGGTTGTTGATGCATTGATTATATATGTGCATGTTGTTAAGCCTCCATGTATTTGTGAGCCTTTTTGTTTTCTTTGTACAATTTATTTCTAGTTTTATTCCTTTGTGATCTGAAAAGTTAGTTGGTAGAATTTCAATATTTTTGAATTTACTGAGGTTCTTTTTGTGGCCTAGTATGTGGTCTGTTCTGGAAAATGTTCCATGTGCACTTGAGAAGAATGTGTATCCTGCTGCTTTTGGGTGTAGAGTTTTGTAGATGTCTGTTAGGTCCATCTGTTCTAGTGTGTTTTTCAGTGCCTCTGGGTCTTTACTTATTTTCTATCTGGTTGATATGTCCTTTGGAGTGAGTGGTGTGTTAAAGTCTCCTAAAATGAATGCATTGCTTTCTGTTTCCTCCTTTAATTCTGTTAGTATTTGTTTCACATATGTCGGCACTCCTGTGTTGGGGGCATATATATTTATAATGGTTATATCCTCTTGTTGGACTGACCCCTTTATCGTTATGTAATGTTCTTCTTTATCTCTTGCTTCTTTCTTTGTTTTGAAGTCTATTTTGTCTGATATAAGTTCTGCAACACATGCTTTTTTCTCCCTGTTGTTTGCATGAAATACCTTTTTCTATCCCTTCACTTTTCATATGTGTATATCTTTGGGTTTGAGATGAGTCTCTTGTAAGCTGCATATAGATGGGTCTTGGTTTTTTATGCTTTCTTTTTCTCTGTGTCTTTTCATTTGTGCATTCAGTCCATTTACATTTAGGGTGATTATCGATAGATATGTACTTATTGCCATTGCTGGCTTTAGATTTCGTGGGTACCAAAGGTTCAAGGGTAGCTTCTTTACTATCTAACAGTCTAACTTAACTCTCTTGTTAAACTATTAGAAACACAGTCTGATGATTGTTTATTTCTCTCCCTTCTTATTCTTCCTCCTCCATTCTTTTATCCTGGGTGTTTTATTCTGTACTCTTTTACGTTTCCCTTGACTGTTTTTGTGGATAGCTTATTTTACTTTTTGCCTTTAGTTAGTATTTGGGTGGTCTGCTTTCTTTGCTATGATTTTATTTTCTCTAGTGACATCTTCTTAGCCTTAGGAGTGCTTCCATCTAGAGCTGTCCTTTTAAGATATCCTGTAGATGTGGTTTGTGGGAGACAGATTCCCTCAACTTAGGCTTGTCTGGCAATTGTTTAATCCCTCCCTTAAATTTAAATGATAATCATGCTGGATACAGTATTCTTGGTTCAAAGCCCTTCTGTTTCTTTGAGTTAAATATATCATACCATTCTCTTCTGGCCTGTGAGGTTTCTGTTGAGAAGTCTGATGATAGTCTGATGGGTTTTCCTTTGTAGGTGATCTTTTTTCTCTCTCTGGCTGCCTTTAATACTCTGTCCTTGTCTTTGATCTTTGCCATTTTAATTATTATATGTCTTGGTGTTGTCTTCCTTGGGTCCCTTGTTTTGGGAGATCTGTGGGCTTTCATGGTCTGAGAAACTATGTCCTTTCCTAGCTTGGGGACGTTTTCCTCTATTATGTCTTCAAAGAATCTTCCTATCCCTTTTTCTCTCTCTTCTTCCTCTGATACTCGTATAATGCGAATATTGTTCCGTTTGGATTGGTCACACAGTTCTCTTAATAGTCTTTCATTCCTAGAGATCCTTTTATTGCTCTCTGCCTCAGCTTCTCTGTACTCCTGTTCTCTGATTTCTATTCCATTAACAGTCTCTTGCACCTCGTCCAGTCTGCTCTTGAGTCCGACAATCGATTGTTTCATTTCTGTAATGTCTCTTCTGACTTCCTCCATTAGCTCTTGCATATTTCTCTGTAGGTCCATCAGCATGGTTATGACTTTTATTCTGAATTCTTTTTCTGGAAGATTGTTTAAATGTATCCCACCAGGTCCTCTCTCTGGGGTAGTTTGGGTGATCTTTAACTAGACCATATTCTTCTGTCTTTTCATGGCGATAGAAGTGGTCGGAGGCATGTGCCATATGTGTCAATGGGGAGAACAAAGCCCCTTCCTGCTTGTTGTTCTCCTTGCCCTTCTCTGCAGTCTGTGCTGGTTACCCACACACTGGGAGGCAGTCTCTGGGATAATCCCCTGAACTGTTATGTGCAGGGCCGCCCTCAGACTAGCCTATAGCACTGTGGGGTTTTCAGCCATGTCGGGTTCGTTCTGCGGCCCTTGTTGCCTTTCATACCTTGCCTTGGCTTCCGTGGCCCATCCCGGTTAGCTGCATGCCCGCTGGGAGGAGATTCTGTTTTGCTGCTTTGAGCAGGGTCGCTCTGCCGCTGCGTATCCGCCAGACTGTTTGTCGCACCGGCTGGGGGAAGGAATGGCAGGCTGCTTATCAGTGTGAGGGGCTTCGGTGGGGTTGCTTTACCCTACAGCCGGTTAGGGGGCCCGAAATTCCTCAAGATTCCCAGCCTGCTGGGCTGAGTGCGCTGGGACGATTTTGTTCTGGCATTGGGCCCTTGTCTCTTTAAGGCTTTTAAAAAAGTGCCCGCTTTTCTTTTGTCCCAGGGGAGCTGACTGGGGACCCGCTCGCAGTTTCCGTCTTGGATCCTGCTCTTCTGTTTCTCTAATCTCCAATACACCATGCGATGTGTGTCTGTGCTCCCGATGCAGATCACCAGGGCTGGTTATTTAGCAGACCTGTGCTTCCACTCCCTCCCCACTCTGATCCTTTTCCTCCCACCAGTGAGCTGGGGTGGGGGGGGTGGCTTGGGTCCTGCCTGGTCACAGATTTGTATCTTACCCGCTTCGTGAGGCGCTGAGTTCTTGCAGATGTAGCTGTAGCCTGGCTGTTGTACTGTATCTTCCGGTCTCTCTTTTAGGAATAGTTGTATTTGTTGTATTTTCACAAATATATATGGCTTTGGGAGATTTCAGCCACCCTGCTCATGCCGCCATCTTCCCCTGTATCTCTCCCATTTTTCAATTTATTATTTTTTTATTAAGGTATTATTGATATACACTCATATGAAGGTTTCACATGAAAAAACAATGTGGTTACTACATTTACCCATATTATCAAGTCCCCACTCATACCCCAATTCAGTCACTGTCCATCAGTGTAGTAAGATGACACAGATTCACTGTTTGCCTTCTCTGTGCTACACTGTTTTCCCCGTGATCCCCCACACCATGTGTACTAAACATAATAGCCCAGAATCCCCTTCTCCCACCCTCCCGACCCACCCTCCCACACCCCTCCCCTTTGGTAACCACTAGTTCCTTCTGGGAGTCTCTGAGTCTGCTACTATTTTGTTCCTTCAGTTTTGCTTCATTGTTATACTCCACAAATGAGGGAAATCATTTGGCTCTTGTCTTTCTCCACCTGGCTTATTTCATTGAGCATAATATCCTCCAGCTCCATCCATGTTGTTGCAAATGGCAGGATTTGTTTACTTCTTATGGCTGAATAGTATTCCATTGTGTATATGTACCACATCTTCTTTATCCCTTCATCTACTGATGGACACTTAGGTTGCTTCCATATCTTGGCTATTTTAAAAAGTGCTGCAATAAACATAGGGGTGCATATGTCTTTTTGAATCTGAGAAGTTGTATTCTTTGGGTAAATTCCAAGGAGTGGAATTCCTGGGTCAAATGGTATTTGTATTTTTAGTTTTTTGAGGAATCTCCATATTGCTTTTTACTATGGTTGAACTAGCTTACATTCCCACCAGCACTATAGGAGGGTTCCCCTTTCTCCGCATCCTTGCCAGCATTTGTTGTTCTTAGTCTTTTGGATGGTGGCCATCCTTACTGGTGTGAGGTGATACCTCATTGTGGTTTTAATTTACAGATCCATGATGATTAGTGATGTGGAGCATCTTTTCATGTATCTGTTGGCCATCTGAATTTCTTCTGTGGACAACTCTCTTCATATCCTCTTCCCATTTTTTAATTGGGTTATTTGCTTTTTGGGTGTAGAGGCGTGTAAGTTCTTTATATGTTTTGGGTCTTAACCCCTTGTCAGATATTTCATTTACAAATATGTTCTCCCATACTGTAGGATGCCTTTTTGTTCTGTTGATGGTGTCCTTTGCCATACAGAGACTTTTTAGTTTGATGTAATCCCATGAGTTCATTTTTGCTTTTGTTTCCCTTGCTCGATGAGATGCGTTAAGAAAGAAGTTGCTCATGCTTATATTCCGGAGATTTTTGCCTATGTTGTCTTCGAAGAGTTTTATGGTTTCATGACTTACATTCAGGTCCTTGATCCATTTCGAGTTTTCTTTGTGTATGGGGTTAAACAATAATCCAGTTTCATTCTCTTGCATGTAGCTGACCAGTTTTGCCAACACCAGCTGTTGGAGAGGCTGTCATTTCCCCATTGTATGTCCATGGCTCCTTTAATTGACCATATATGGTTGGATTTATATCAGGGCTCTCTAGTCTGCTCCATTGGTCTATGGGTCTGTTCTTGTGCCAGTACCAAATTCTCTTGAGTACTGTGGCTTGGTAGTAAAGCTTGAAGTTGGGGAGCATAATCCCCCCAGCTTTATTCTTCCTTCTCAGGATTGCTTTGGCTGTTCGTGGTCTTTTGTGGTTCCATATGAATTTTAGAATGATTTTCTCTAGTTCATTGAAGAATGCTGTTGGTATTTTGATAGGAATTGCATTGAGTCTGTAGATTGCTTTAGGTAGGATGGCCATTTTGACAATATTAATTCTTCCTATCCATGAGCATGGGATGTGTTTCCATTTATTGGTATCTTCTCTAATTTCTCTCATGAGTGTCTTGTAGTTTTCAGAGTATAGGTCTTTCACTTCCTTGGTTAGGTTTACTCCTAGGTATTTTATTCTTTTTCATGCAACTTTGAATGGAATTGTTTTCCTGATTTCTCTGTCTGCTAGGTGATTGTTAGTGTATAGGAATGCCATAGATTTCTGTGCATTAATTTTGTATCCCGCAACTTTGCTGAATTCAGATATTAGATCTAGTAGTTTTGGAGTAGATTCTTTAGGGTTTTTTATGTACAATATCATGTCATCTGCAATCAGGGACAGTTTAACTTCTTCCCTGCCAATCTGGATGCCTTTTATTTCTTTGTGTTGTCTGATTGCCATGGCTAGGACCTCCAGTACTATGTTGAATAGAAGTGGGGAGAGTGAGCATCCTTGTCTTCTTCCTGATCTTAAAGGAAAAGCTTTCAGCTTCTCACTGTTAAGTATAATGTTGGCTGTGGGTTTGTCATATATAGCCTTTATTATGTTGAGGTACTTGCCCTCTATCCCCATTTTGTTGAGAGTTTTTATCATGAATGGATGTTGAATTTTGTCAAATGCTTTTTCAGCATCTATGGAGATGATCATGTGGTTTTTGTTCTTCTTTTTGTTGATATGGTGGATGATGTTGATGGATTTTTGAATGTTGTACCATCCTTGCATCCCTGGGATGAATCCCACTTGATCATGGTGTATGATCCTCTTGATGTATTTTTGAATTCTATTTGCTAATATTTTGTTGAGTATTTTTGCATCTACGTTCATCAGGGATATTGGTCTGTAATTTTCTTTTTTGGTGAGGTCTTTGCCCAGTTTTGGTATTAGAGTGATACTGGCCTCATAGAATCAGTTTGGAAGTATTCCCTCTTCTTCTACTCCTTCGAAAACTTTGAGAAGGATGGGTATTAGGTTTTCACTAAATGTTTGATAAAATTCAGCCGTGAAGCCATCTGGTCCAAGGCTTTTGTTCTTACGTAGGTTTTTGATTACCAGTTCAATTTCGTTGCTGGTAATTGGTCTGTTCAGATTTTCTGTTTCTTTCTGGGTCAGCCTTGGAAGGTTGTATTTTTCTAGAAAGTTGTCCATTTCTTCTAGGTTATCCAGTTTGTTAGCATATAATTTTTCATAGTATTCACTAATAGTTCTTTGTATTTCTGTGGTGTCCATAGTGATTTTCCTTTCTCATTTCTGATTCTGTTTATGTGAGTAGACTCTCTTTTTTTCTTGATAAGTCTGGCTAGGGGTTTATCTATTTTGTTTATTTTCTCAAAGAAACAGCTCTTGCTTTCATTGATCCTTTCTATTGTTTTATTCTTCTCGATTTTATTTATTTCTGCTCTAATCTTTATTATGTCCCTCCGTCTACTGACTTTGGGTCTCATTTGTTCTTCTTTTTCTACTTTCATTAATTGTGAGTTTAGACTGCTCATATGGGAATGTTCTTCTTTTCTGAGGTAGGCCTGTATTGCAATATACTTTCCTCTTAGCATGGCCTTCACTGCATCCCACAGATTTTTTGGTGTTGAATTATTGTTGTCATTTGTCTTCATATATTGCTTGATCTCTGTTTTTATTTGGTCATTAATCCATTGATTATTTAGGAGTATGTTATTAAGCCTCCATGTGTTTGTGGGATTTTTCATTTTCTTTCCATAATTTATTTCTAGTTTCATTCTTTTGTGGTCTGAGAAGCTGGTTGGTACAATTTCAATCTTTTTGAATTTACTAAGGCTCTTTTTGTGGCCTAGTATATGATCTATTCTTGAAAATGTTCCATGTGCACTTGAGAAGAATGTGTATCCTGCTGCTTTTGGGTGTAGAGTTTTGTAGATGTCTTTTAGGTCCATCTGTTCTAGTGTGTTGTTCAGTGCCTCTCTCGCCTTACTTATTTTCTGTCTGGTTGATATGTCCTTCAGAGTGAGTGGTGTGTTGAAGTCTCCTAGAATGAATGCATTGCATTCTATTTCCCCCTTTAATTCTGCTAGTATTTGTTTCACATATGTCAGAGCTCCTGTGTTGGCTGCAAAGATATTTATAATGGTTATATCTTCTTGTTGGATTGACCCTTTTATCATTATGTAATGTCCTTCTTTGTCTCTTGTGACCTTCTTTGGTTTGAAGTTTATTTAATCTGATATAAGTACTTCAACTCTTGCTTTTTTTCTCCCTATTAGTTGCATGAAATATCTTTCTCCATCCCTTCACTTTTAGTTTGTATATGTCTTTGGGTTTAAAGTGAGTCTCTTGAAGGCAGCATATAGATGGGTCTTGTTTTTTTATCCATTCAGTGACTCTATGTCTTTTCACTGGTGCATTAAGTCCATTTATATTTAGGGTATTTATGGATAGGTATGTACATTTTGGCATTGGAGGCTTCAGATTCGTGGTTACCAAAGGTTTAAGGTTAACTTCCTTACTATCTAAGAGTGTAACTTAACTCACTTAATATGCTATTACAAACACAATCTAGAGGTTCTTTTTTTGTTTTTGTTTTTTCCTTTTCCTTTTTCTTCCTACTCCATTCTTTATATATTAGGTATCATATTCTGTACTCTTTGTCTATCCCTTGATTGACTTTGGGGATAGTTACTTTAGTTTTGCATTTTCTTAGTAATAAGCTTTTCTACTTTCTTTACTTGGTTTTATTACCTCTGGTGACAGCAATTAACCCTCTCTCCATTTTTAAATATTCTTTTTTTCAACATCTACAAAATATGTGACTGGAAGCCTCCCAGGATCTTATAAAATTTATAAATCATCAGTGAACATAAAGATTCTGCTCTCCTAGAGATTGTATTCTAGTGAGGGAGCAAAACAGTAAATGATAAACATGAGAGATTATAAATTATGTTTGAATGTGATAAATTCTATGGAAAAAAAATAGAGCAGGGAAATGGTGGTTGTCACAGCTGGGCGGGTTGTAGTATTTAATAGGATGATCAGGGTAAACCTAATGGACAGTGTGAAACATAAATAGAAACTTAGGAGAGAATGAAGACCTTTCTGAAAGGATATAGTTTTCTCCTGCTGTCTGAAAGTAGAATGTTCTTATGAAACAGTCGATAAGCTGACATGCATAAAACAAAGAAGCAATTACCATTAATTTATATGGGAAAAATGTTTAGCATTCCCAGACCCAAAAAATAACCTCTAAAAATGTTTAGCATTCCCAGACCCAAAAAATAACCTCTCTTAGGCTTTTCTGATGCCTTAGGACATGCCTTGCTTACATGGATGTACACACAATAAGTGGAGATAAAGCACAGATGCTCACTGACGCAGTTCAAAGCAGTAGTGGCTTGATGCTGTGATGCTGAGTGTAGTTCCTGGGGAGGGAGCTTGGCAGTGCCACCCTTGCTCTTTGGGATGTGTACTGCCTTTCTAATGGCTCGCTACAAAACTAATGCTGAATGCTATTTTTGCTTTTTGCCTTTTTTCTTAAAAACTAAAATCCTGTATGGCTTTCTTTTGGTTGGTGAAAGCAGGTACTAATGTAGGTCTCTTGTGAAAGTGAAGTGGCATAATGGGAACTTTTGAAAAGTTGGGGATCCCTTTACCTGGCTGGATTCAGAGTATTCTGCCAGGAGGGGCCTTATAGCCAAGTCTCTACGTCAGAAGCATGACAGGAACAGTGGAGACTAGCGTAGCTGGAGCTGGGAATGAACAGTGAGGACGACATAGGAGATACAAAGGGTAAGGTACTGGGGGTTTATGTAGGATCTTGTAGGCCTTTGTAAGGACTGTGGCTTTTAGTCTGAGTGAAATGGGCATGCAGTGCAATGCTCTAGACAGCTTTGGCTGCTGCTTAGAGAATACTCTGTTAGGGACAGAGGTAATCTAGGTGAGATATAATGGTGGCTGGGACCAGGGTCCAAACTTGAGGTCATGAGGAGTGGTCAAGATTCTGGATGAATTTTGAAAATGGAATCAGTATGATTTCCTGACTGATTGGATGTGGGACATGAGAAAGAAGAGTTTAATTTTTAAACAGTCCCTTGACTGAGTCATAGGGCTATCTTCTGACTTAATGCCTACATTTCTGATACAGACTCATTTACATCATTAACTTTCTAAACAGTCTTTTGTGATAATTGTGTGTAAGTATAAACTGTAGGTTATTCCTTATTTGTTTGATCATAAACTGAATTTGTTACCTCCTTGGTATGGTTGGTTTATCCGATAAGGTGGGAATCCCCCCACATTCTGCATGGTATGTACATTAGGGATGAGTTTTCCCCAGTAGTAGAGTACCCATCTTCAGCCCATTCAAATACAAGTTCATGGAGTGGTTGTTATATCCCAGGGACTGCTTTGTTCTAGGGATATAACAAGACAGTGCCCTTAACCCTGACTTCAAAGGTGAATTATTTTGCCATAATACAATATTGGTGTCACACTGCTAGTATGGGCAAAATGCTGTGAGAGGCACAATGAGGAGCCTCTGAAATCCTGCCTTTCTGGGGAGACAGAGAATACTCCTCTTAGAGGTATGACACTTAGAGGATCATGATGAGTAGTACCTGGACTAAACAGCTTGTTTGCTGATTTTCTCCAGCAAATTAGAGGAGGATAAAGAGATAGATCAGTGTACTTATTAAAGAACAATTCAGAGTAGTTATTAAAAAAATATTTTTAAGACTTATACCTTGAATCTTTTGATAAACACACCTTAACTGCTGATAAAACTCATCAAAACTGTACAGCTCAAGATTGTATATGAACAGGTCTTTCTGTTAATGGGACTATGTGTAAGTTGGTGTAAATACTGGCACTTTCCCCTTAGTCATGGTATATTTGTACTCAGTGTAGCATTTATCACTCACATTTTCATAGGTCATGTGAATCGAAGGGGAGGGAAGTGTTAGGAAGACATTTAAGTCTCAATTTTGTACTTTCAATACTCCAAAGTGTCAAATAAAATTATTTTCAGAATACTTTAAGAAAGTTTAATATGAGTGGCTAATTTTTTAAAACTGTGGATCTTTAGATGATGAATGTTTTAATATTCTAACCTAGAAAGTCTATACACAGAATACCTTATTTTTTGACATTGTCTAAAAATTAGACTTTACTGCCTTTAATAACACTGCTTAATGTGTATGCTTAGTAACAATATTGTCTTGCATGCTGCTTCATGCTTCTTATCTAATAGAAGTGTTTTTCTTTTAGGTTCAAAAGATGTTGTGATAAAGGCACAGGTTTTAGCTGGTGGTAGAGGAAAAGGAACATTTGAAAGTGGCCTCAAAGGAGGAGTGAAGATAGTTTTCTCGTAAGTCATGTTGTTTAAAGAAAAATTGTCATTATTCAAAGAAAAACACATACATTGTGAAGTGTGCCTCTTACTATTAATTGTGGAAATACTGAGATTTAAATGTAAGATAAGATTTTGGGTATCATGTACTTTTGTTTTTCTCAGTTGGAGGAGAAAAGGATTTGAGTTCTTTTTTCTTATTTCAGTCCAGAAGAAGCAAAAGCTGTTTCCTCACAAATGATTGGGAAAAAGTTGTTTACCAAGCAAACAGGAGAAAAGGGCAGAATGTGCAATCAAGTATTGGTTTGTGAGCGAAGATATCCCAGGAGAGAATACTACTTTGCAATAACAATGGAAAGGTCATTTCAAGTGAGTAATTGTAGACATGATACATTTAGGATGATTTTATTACATTGAATTTCAAAAGTTGATATGATTTCTATTTGTATGGGAAAGATTAAAAGATATCCATAATCTGTATGTATATGTTATGATCATAATTTTATTTCTTTGTCATTTTAAACAGTATGCTTAATGCTATAAAATTTAATATATCATATTGTGGTAATAAAGGCTATATGTAAAACCCTGCTGAAATAAAATCCAGAGGATTTGCAAATTGTCAATTTGCTAAGAGCAGCTTAAATTATCTCTGATTCTTCTCTAGATACCAGAGACTGAGAAAATAATTTCCAACAGAGTAAAATAATCTAACCAAAGAGAAAGTTTCTGAACCTTTTAAGGGAATGTGCATCCCTGGCTTAATCTTTTTTCTTTTTTGACCTCTTGATATTTTTTATAGTTTGGGGTTTTTTCACCAGATGATTTGGTACTTGGTAAGTTGAAGGATGCCAGTCAATAGCAAACAATATGATTCTAAGGAATGTTAACCCTAGCTCTGCTCTCCTTTCTTCATAGGACCTAAAATGTTAGCAGTGAACTCTAGGCATCAGGCAAAGAGAAAAATCCTTTCATAGACCTGTTGCTTGGAGAGAGGATTGATTATCATTTTATACTATAGTTATCTGGCTTTTTTAGAGTGTTGGTTAAGTTTTAGGAGCTGCATCTGTGTGGTAACTTGTCTTTTGAAGCAAGCAGGTACACATTTGAAAGCCCTGGTAAGGATTTGATTTAAAACATTACTAAATCCACAATTAGTAATATAATAAAAATTTACAGGGTCATGAAAATAGTTTTCTTATATAAAATAGCTTTTTAAAAAATAGCTGCTTTATTCTGACTTTTTTCCCCTTATGGTTAGTTAAATCTTCTAGTAATGTTTGAGTGATATTATAAAGGTTCTTTGTAACTTTTAAATTTTATAAGAAAGATTTCTTAAGGTATAACACTAGATGGTAGTAAAAACCCGCAAAAGATATAAGATAAAAATATTGTTCTATTCATAGGTGATGTTTTTTACTTCTACAGGTTTCTGTATGTGGTAGAATTTAGTTTTGTAAGTTATTTTAGAAATCCTATGACAGTAACCTTATCTATTACACATATTTGTAAAAACTGATAGCTTTTGCACATTCACTTACTTCACTACATTATCTTTTCCTTTTTGTTGATCTTATATATCAGTATCAATCATTTTGTTAGTTATGTTTTTACATTTTGTTATAGCCAGAAACAAGGTTTCTATGCCTAGATAATTTGAGATATGAGTCCTGTAATGTTGCATATTCACAGTAGCTTATCTTGATGGGAGTAAGTGTAGCAAACTATTTGTTTTTAAAGATATGAATATAACACACTGAATATAACTGAATATATATACATATATATTTATTTATTTATTTTTATTTTGGTATCATTAATATAAAATCCCATGAGCAACATTGTGGTTGCTAGATTCCCCCCATATTCAAGTCCCCACCACATACCCCATTACAGTCACTGTCCATTAGCGTAGTAAGATGCTATAGAGTCACTACTTGTCTTCTCTGTGCTGTACTGCCTTTCTTGTGTCCCCCGCCATATTATATGTGTTAATCATAATACCCCTTTTTCCCCTTGTCCCTCCCTTCCCACCCACCCTCCCAGTCCCTTTCCCTTTCCACCCACCCTCCCAGTCCCTTTCCCTTTCATAACCGTTAGTCCATTCTTGGGTCCTGTGAGTCTGTTGCTGTTTTGTTCCTTCAGTTTTTGCATTGTTGTTATACTCCGCAAATGAGTGAAATCGTTTGGTACTTGTCTTTCTCTACCTGACTTATTTCACTGAGCATGATACCCTTTAGCTCCATCCGTGTAGTTGCAAATGGTAGGATTTGTTTTCTTCTTACGGCTGAACACACTGAATATATTTTATTAAAGATATATTAAAGCATTAAGGAGAAGAATCAAATTTGAGTTAATTTTACTTGACTTTTTAGAGAACTATTTTTAGACTTATTAAGGAAAAAATGTATTTCATTTACAATAGGAATACATATTTGTAATAATTCAGACTAAAAATTTGGTAGTACTGGTAAAACAACTTGGCCAAAGACATAGTGTTCTGTGATGCAATCACAGTAGACCAATATGTAGTTGGTTGATGTTAGTTTTGGGGTTATAGTGAACTTTTTTTGGAAGCCCCGTGGACAGGTCCCTATTAAACAACAAAAGATCAGTCCACTATTTAAAAAGAAAAGAGCGTATTTGACTGACTTAAAGTCTTATTCATAAGAGTTAACGGATCATTAAAAATTGCTTTTGTTGCTTATCTGTTTTTAGGAGATGAATCATAGGCTCTATTAGTTTTCTTTAGTATGTATCACAACAGGAATCCGGGGCAGATATCTTACCATATCGTTGGTATGACAAAAAAGTCAGTTTAAGTACCTATTCTTTGTTTTGGCATTTTTGAAAGCTCAGATTTCTTAACATTTGCCCAAAGCCTGTTGGTACTTTTGGGCTGAGACAAATCTAATTTAACAAATCATACTTGCTACTTTAATTTGTTTTTCTAGTAAAACGTTGCAATCTGCCGTAAATGTACATTTAAGTCAGTTTTTTTACTTTGGAATAGATATAAAATGTGCTTGTAAGAATTAAAAATTCATTTTCCATACTTTAATTTTTTTTAAAGAGGTCTTTATTTTATTAAGTGGTCTCTTTGTCATGTAATTTTAAATTCAAATCTAAGGCAAAACTTTTTGTTATACCAACAAGAGAAGATAAATTTAGATTAAGAAAGTGAAAATATCATTATTAATTTACTTAAAATTATAGCTATTTGCTAGAACTAAAATTGTTCTGAAAGTTGACTGCTAAAATGTAAATGTTAAAACCAAATCATTTAAAACAGAAACAGCTATCCATTCATTAGTCATGACTGAATGCAAATCAGAGATCATTATCTTAACTGATCTCTGTATACCCATGTAGGCTTTCTTCTGACCATCTGGCTACACATTTTGGAGTTGCTTTCCAATAGGTCAGGGAATTAGTACAAAGAGAGGCTGTTCACTTTCTTCATTTTATTATTTCATGTGTATTTTTTTCAGCCTTTTCTCTAACTTACAGCCAACTCTTAGGTCATTACTAAATTCATTGGTAAAATCATTACTTCAGTGAGAATTTAATATCACCCCCCACCCTTCCCATCCCTCCCCCAAACCCCCTCCTGGTAGTGCCGCATTTTAGGGTTATCTATAGGTTATTTCTGCTTAATAACATGACAGTAGTTGGACAGGCTCTTCTTAAATCTTGAGTTTTTTTCCCCTTTCTTTAGATCTTTATAAAAGCTTGTATTTACCATTGGCCTTGCTAGAGAAGAAATGAATAATACTTTTTCTTATGAGGTTTATGGAAGAACTGAAAATTAGATTATAATTTCAAACATTTCTCATAAGCTTGCTGATGTTCTCTTCTTTAGTCTCAGAAGGCACAATTAATTCTTTCATTAGTTTTGTGTGTGTGTGTTCCTGTGAGTTCTGACACCAGAATTGGGTCAAATTTCACAGGTTAAGGGCACAATCCTCCACATGACTGTCCTCACTCAGACACTAGCCTCGAGTTTAGAGGCATTCCCAGATCACCTTCTCTTCTGAACAACTGGCTATAAATTTTGGGGTTCCTAGTAATCCCTCAGGTTTCATAGTTTGCTAGAATGACTCACAGAACTTATGAAAGTACTATACTTATGATAATAGTTTTATTATAGCCAAAGGATACAAATCAAAACCAGCCAAATGGAGACACTTGGGACAAGGTTTGGGGGAGTCCCAAATAAAGTTTCCATTATCCTCAGCTTTGTGTCACCCTTCTGGAATATTGATAATGTGACCACAAAATATTGCCAACCGTGGAAATGCACCAAACCTTTGGTTTAGGGTTGTTTTTGCTTTTTTTATTTGTTTATTTTGGTATCATTAATGTACAATTACATGAGCAACATTATAGTTACTAGACTCCCCCTATTATCAAGTCCCCACCACATACCCCACTACAGTCACTGTCCATCACTACTTATAGAATCACTACTTATCTTCTCTCTGTTGTACTGTCTTTCCTGTATCCCCCACCCGCTACATTATGTGTGCTGACCGTAATGCCCCCTTCTCCCTCTTATCCCTCCCTTCCCACCCATCCTCCCCAGCTGGTGTCTTTGTCTGGTTTTGGTATTAGAGTGATGTTGGCCTCGTAGAATGAGTTTGGGAGTATTCCGTCCTCTTCTACTTTTTGGAAAACTTTAAGGAGGATGAGTATTAGGTCTTCAGTAAATGTTTGAAAAAATTCAGCAGTGAAACCATCTGATATAGGGGTTTTGTTCTTAGGTAGTTTTTTGATTACTAATTCAATTTCTTTGCTGGTAATTGGTCTATTCAGATTTTCTGTTTCTTCCTGGGTCAGCCTTGGAAGGTTGTATTTTTCTAGAAAGTTGTCCATTTCTTCTAGGTTATCCAGTTTGTTACTATATAATTTGTCATAGTGTTCCCTCATAATTCTTTGTGTTTCTGTGGTGTCCGTAGTGATTTTTCCTCTCATTTCTGATTCTGTTTATGTGTGTAGACTCTTTGTTTTTCTTGATAAGTCTGGCTAGGGGTGTTTTTGCTTTTTTTAAAATTGTGATAAAAAACACATCACATAATATTTACTATCTTAGTCATTTGTAAGTGTACTGTACAATAGTGTTAAGTTTATACACATTGTTGTGCAACAGATCCTTGGAGCTCTTTTTTCCTGTAAAACTAAAACTTCATATCCATTGATCAACAGTAACTCCCCCCATTACCCTGTTCTCCAGGTCCTGGCAACTACCATTCTACTTTGTGTTTTTAAGAGGTTGACTGTTTCAGATACGTCATATAAGTGGCATCATGCAGTATTTGTCCTTTAGTGATGGGTTTATTTTACTTAGCATAATGTCCTCATGGTTCATGCATATTGTAATATGTGTCAATAATTCCATCTTAAAGACTGAATAATATTCCATTTTATGTATATACCATATTTTCTGTGTGTTTCATCTGTTAATGGACATTCAAGCTTCTTACTCTTCTTGGGTATTGTTAACAATTTCACAGTGAACATAGGTGTGCAAATATCTGTTTGAGATCTATCTTGTTTTTGGTTCTTTTAGATATATACCCAGAAGTAGGATTGCTGGATCATATCGTAATTCTATGTTTAATTTGTTAAAGAACCTCCATAGTCTTTTCCATAGAAGCTTCACTATTTTACATTTCTACCAACAGGGCACAAGATTTCCACTTGGTCCACATCTTCACCAATGCTTATTATTTCCTTTCGTTTTTCTTTTTTTTGACAGAAGTTATCCTAATGGGTATAAAATAATATTGTGATTTTGATTTGCATTTCCCTAATAATTAATGATACTAATAATTAATAACAACTTTTCATACTTTTTGGCCATTTCTATATCATTATGGATTGAATGTGTTTATGTTCCCCCACCCTCAAATTCATATGTTGAAGCTTAACCCTCAATGTGATGATTTTTGGAAGTGTGGTTTTTGGTAATTAGGTTTAGATGAGGTCATAAGGGTGGGGCTCCTATAATGGGATTACTATGATAAGACGAGACATTAGAGCTCCCTCTCTCTGTCATTGTGAGGATACAGTGAGAAGGTGGCTATCTGCAAGCCAGGAAGAGGGACCTCACCAAGAACTAAACCTGCTGGCACCTTATCTGGGGCTTCCTAGCTTCCAGAATTAAGAAATAAATGTCTGTTGTGTTAGCATGCAGTCTATGGTATTTTATTATAGCAGCCCAACCTAAAACTGAAATTGGTACTGTGTAGAGGGGTGCTGCTCTAGCAAATATCTAAAAATGTGGAAATGGCTTTGGAACTGGATAGTGTCATGGAGACTCGAAAAGTTTTGAAGTACATGATAGAAAAGCTGAGATTGTCATAAAGGGACTTTTAAAAGAGATTCTGGTAAAGAGAAAAGAGGAGAGCTATAGAGAAAGCTTATAGAATGTTGGTAGAAATATGGATAGTAAAGATCATTTTGGTGAGGTCTCAGATGAAAAAACTTATTGGATGATGGAAAAAGTGATTGTTGTTATAGTGGCAAATAACTTGACTGAATTGTGTTTATGTTGTAGTGCTTTGTGAAGGTAGAACTTGGGAGTGATGACTGAATATTTTATCTGAGGCAATTTTTAAGCAAAGTATTGAAGGCTTGCTTCCTTCTGACTGCTTTTAGTAAAATTCAAAGAGAGAGAAATAAAGAAGGGATTGTTAAATAAAAAGGAATCTGACTTAAAGATTTGAAAAATTCTCAGCTTGCCTATTTTGCAAAACATTAGTTATTTTGGAGAGACTATGAAGGTGTGGCTGAATAAACCATTTGATAAGGAGGTTAGTATGGGTGTGAATCATGAACTGGGGCAAAGCACTCAGTCTGTGGTATTTTTTCATAGTATCCTAAGCTAAGACATACATTTTCTTTGGAGAAATGTCTATTTAAGTACTTGGCCTATTTTTAAAATGGATTGTTTGGTTTTTGCTTGTTGACTTGTAGTTCTCTGTATTTGAATTTTAATCTCTTTGCATACATATGGTTTGCAGATATTTTGCCACTCAGTAGTTTGCCTTTTCACTCTGTTTTTTTCTTCTGTGTAGAATTTTAAAGTTTGATGTATTCTCATTCATCTATTTTTCCTTTTGTTGCCTTTGCTTTGATGGCTTATCCAAGAAATTATCACCAACTCCAGTGGCATGAAGCTTTTCTCCTGTTTTATTCTAGGAATTTTATAGGTTCAGATCTTACATTTAGGTATTTAGTCCATTTTGAATTTTTTGTATATGGTGTAAGGTAAGGGTTCAGGTTATTTTGCATGTGGATATCCAGTTTCCCCAACATCATTTGTTGATGAGACCATCCTTTCCTCATTGTGTAGTCTTGGCACCTTTGTCAAAGACCATACATAGAAGGGTTTATTTCTAGGTTCTTTATTATGTTCCTTTGATCTTTATATGTCTTTGCATGAGAACCATACTGCTTTGATTACAATAGCATTATAATATGTTTTGAAATCAGCAAATATGAGGCCTCCAAGCTTTGTTTTTCTTTCTCAAGATTATTTTGGGTATTCAGGGTCCTATGAGATTCCATGTGAATTTTAAGGTGATTTTTTTCTGTTTCTGCAAAAAATGGACAATGGAAAAAACATTTTATTGAGGAAAAAATGCTTGTGGGATTTTAATAGGGATTGCATTTAATCTATAGATTGACAGTATCCAATGTATGAACACAGGATGTCTTTCTACTTATTTGTGTCTTCTTCAGTTTCATTCAGCAATGTTTCATAGTTTTCAGTGTACTAGTCTTTCATCTCCTTGGTTAAGTTTATTCCTAAGTACTTTTTTTTGATGCTATTGTAAATAGGCATCTCATTTTCTTAATTTCCTTTTTTGCCCTGCACATTGTTAGTGTATAGGAATGCAAGACATATTTGACAAGGGTTGATTTGGAATCCTGTAACTTTGCCTAACTTGTTTATTAGTTCTTAAACAGTTTTTTGTAGGTTCTTTAGGATTTTCTATGTATAAGATCATGTGATCTGTGAGCAGACATAATTTTACTTCTTCCTTTCCCTTTTGGATGCCTTTTATTTCTTTTTCTTGTCTGGTTGCTCTAACTAGGACTTCTAATACTGTGTTGAATAACATGGAGACAGGAGGTGTTCTTGCCTTTTTCTTGATCTTAGAAGGCAAGCTTTCAGTTGTTCACCAATTGAGTATAATATTGGTTGTGGCCTTTTTATATAAGGCCTTTATTATATTGAGGTAATTTCTTAATATTCCTAGTTTGTTGTGTTTTTATGAAAGGATGTTGAATTTTTGCAAATGCTTTTTCTGCATCAGTTGAGAGGACATGTTGTTTTTGATCGTGATTCAGTTAATGTGGTATATTACACTGATTGATTATCGTATGTTGAACCATCCTTGAATTCCAGGAATAAATTCCATTTGATCATGTATAGTCCTTTTTATGTGTTGTTGAATTTGATTTGTTAGTATTTTGTTGAGAGTTTTTGCATCAGTGTTCATCAGGGATACTGTCAGTAGTTTTCTTGTGGTATCTTTGATTTTGGTATCAGGACACTGCTGGCTTCATTAATTAGAATGAGTTTGAAAGTGTTCCCTCTGTTGGAAAAGTTTGAAGGATTGGTGTTCTTTAAGTATTGGTGGAATTCTTCGGTGGATCCATCTGGTTGTGGACTTTTCTTTCTTGAGAGGTTTTTGATTATTGATTTAATCTTTTTACTTGTAGGTCTATTCAGACTTTTCATGAATTCATGACTCATTTTTGGTAGATTTTTTGTTTCTAGAAATTTATCCATTTCTTGGGTCTCCAGTTTCTTGGTGTGTAATTGTTCTTAGTAGCTTCTTTTGATCCCTTTTATTTCTGTGGCATGAGTTGTGATCTCTTTCATTTCTGATTTTCATTATTTGAATCTTTTCTCTCCCCCCCTCTGTTTTCTTTTTTTTGTTATTTGAGTCTTCTCTTTCCTCAAAAGAGAGAAGAGAGAGAACTAACTTAGCTAGTTAGGCTAGCTAAGAGTTTGTAGATTTTGTTGATCTTTTCAGTGAACCAACTTAATTTTGTTAATTTATTTCTATTATTTTTCTGTTCTCTATTTCGTTTATTTCTGCTCCAATCTTTATTATTTCCTTCTTCATGCTAATTTTTGGCTTAGTTGTTCTTTTTCTGGTTCCTTGAGTTGTTAAAAAAAAAAAGAAGCCATGTGCTGGGTGCTTTTTCCCATCTTTGGTGAGCTGTGTTAGCTTCTTTCTGCAGTATTACAAGTTCTTGGGTGCTGTCATAAGCTTTTGGGCTGTCCTTTGTTGTTGGTGGCTCCGCATGTGTTCAAAGTATGCAGGTTCACAGTCAGCCCCGCAAGTCAAGTGAGACAGAAAACAGTTCCTTGGATAGCCCTCTGAAAAGCAGGAGTGTTGGATACACATTCCATGCTTCTCTTTTCCTCCCAAGGGAGAAGCCCAGCTTTGGGCTGTTTCTACTGATTTCAAGCTGTGTAGGCCTCGGGTAGAGGCTGACATGGATGAAATGAAATGGCTTTTCTTATCCATTTCATTGCAGTTGAACTTGCCTGGCGTACTACAATGTCCTAACTGATTTGTGACCATCTTGTAAAAGAATCATTCTCAGAATAATAAATATGGATCATATATTGTTGTTAAGTTGTGTTTCTGTGGGAAAGTGACATCTGGGGCTTCCTGGTCTATCATCTTGCTGACTGTGATCATAGAGGTTTTTTTTTTGGTTTATTAAGTAGGCATCATTGATTGCATTATTGGCCACACAGTTAACCTAGTCTCCAGGCCCCCTTCTGTTCCACAAGGATGGGCTGATACCACATAGCTCAAAGCTCTAACCCTTTAATTACACTCTTGGTCCCTCTGGTCTGACCAGCATCTACCTGAGTCATCTCCTTTATATTAACTATCCTGGAGTATGCCTTGAGTCATCTTATTAGCATAAATTTTCTGATGTAGTGAAGGGTGTAAAGGTTGCCTCCCAGACTCTGGGGACAAAGGCTTGCCATATTCTTTATTACACATGGGTTTGAAATCTAATCATATACTATAAAACTTAGGAGGTAGAAAGATGTATAGGAAAATACAGATCTCCTACCCACTTCTGTTCCTCAGCTACCCAGTTTTTCTTTTTGAGGCTGGTACTTAAAAAAAAAATTTTTTTTTTTGCTTAAATTACAGTTAACTTTCTTAAAAAGTAATAGACTTTTTCTTTTCCTTCTGGCTGTTGCCTTATTTTGAGTATTTGAAGAATTTTTTTTTCTCTGAACAATAGTGAATATAATACTATTCCTTTACATTATACCTTGAAATGACTTGTTACTGAAACACTAGGTGCTGGGATAGAAAAGTGAAATTAGTCTTTTTTTTTTTTATGAAAGTCACACTTTTTTTCTGGATTCAGAATAATATGTTCATTGTAAAAAATTTTTTGGAAAATAGTAACATAAAATAACAAACTTTATTATTTAATATTTTATTTCTCATCTTTTTTCCATTTGAGTGTATAGTGTGTGAGTGCACATTTAAACACACTTAATGTGTGTTTACAGTTGAGGTAGAATGTAGGATTTTGTATCATTATTTCCCACATAACACTACTGAGACCCTTTTTGTCATTAAATAACCTTCAGTAATATGGCTTTACAGTTTTTTTGTTTTTGCATGTTAAGATTATTTACAGCTTTGTGCATAAATTAGCAAATCTATTAGATAATTCTGCCTTAAGTTTTATTCTTGATTGATTTTAGAGAACTTAAAAGTTCACTTAGTTATTTAGTATTTATATCTTACCTTCTTATATTGTTCACGATAATAGCCAGAGCTAGTCTTTTAAGAAGGTAGCTTTCTCTTTTACTAGCTTGAAGTAGGGCTAAAGCTTATAAAGTCTGCAACTTTTGTTCATTAGACTTTACTTTTTCCTTTTCCTTTCTGTTTCCATCAGTAATCTCTTTTTATGATTTTCTAATATTCTTTAAACAATGCTTTCATGTCCTTTTCAGTTCTTGTGAAAAGTAGTTACGTTATATTTCATATATATATGCTTATGTTAACATATTTGGTATAAGTTTTATGTATTTTTTTACTCTTTTTTTCCTTCACAGGTGAGACACTGTCATCCTCTACATTTTCATTTCTTTTTCATTATTTCAGTTGGACATTTATAAGGGGGGTTCTGTGTAGGAGATGCAAGGATAAATTCTCAAGGAAATTAAAAAATAAGAGTGGGGAGTGATATATGTCTGATAGTGTACACAAACAGGTTTTAAAATTTTATTGATGGGTCCAAAATGTAATCTAGATATTTTGGCTGTTTCTCCTGCTAGGGTCCTGTATTAATAGGAAGTTCTCAGGGTGGTGTCAACATTGAAGATGTTGCCGCTGAGTCTCCTGAGGCCATAGTTAAAGAACCTATTGATATTGTAGAAGGCATCAAAAAGGAGCAAGCAGTCCGGGTATGTTGTATTCCTAAAAACTTCTAGCTTTCAGATAATTATAATACTTAAAGAAAAGAAGAGAATTAATTAACTTTGTACAAGGTAATTGAAAAAACTTAAAAATAATTATTTTTGAGTGTCAAGGCATGTTAGTATCTTGATTGAAATTGAAACTTAGAATTATCTACAATATTTTTCTTCATGTCTTCCATAAATATTTCAGTATGTATCTTAAAAAGATAGGGATTCTTTTAAAACAGCCATTATACCATTGTCATACCTAGTAAAATTAACGATAATTCCTTAATGTCATTATTTACCGAGTCATTTAGATTTTCTAATTGTCTCAAGTTTTTTTACTTTTATAATTTGTTTTAGTTGGGATCCATATAAGGTCCTTCATTGCTATTGATTATAGTCTGTCTTATAGGTCTTTTTCTAATTTATAGGTTTCCTTTTCCTCACTCTCTCCATCCTTTTTCTTTTATTTGTTGGAGAAATTGGGTGATAATCCTTCAGCATTTTCATAGTCTAGATTTCACATCCCTTTGGTGGCATTTAACATGTTCCTATCTCTGTTATTTCCTAAAGTTGTATGGAATGTTAGGGAAAGTGTCCTATATATCCTCTAATCAGTGATTTTAATTTGGGGGGGCTTATGAATGCTTTTTAGAATCTGATGAAAGCTGTGGACTTCTCAGTGTATGCACATGCACAGTAAATTTGCCTACAGTTTAACTGCTTTTCTGTGCTGTCCTTCTTGTGTGCTTTTTCTCCCCTTCCATTTCTGTACCATCCCAACTCCCCCCAAAAATCCTACCCATGAAGTTTAATACTATGGCCTGTGAGCATTGCTTGGTTATGTTTATAATACTGCTATTGAATTAAATGTTTAGTTTGGATATAAAAATTAAGTTGACCCATCTTAAAAGTTTGAATATTAAAGTTTGAATGAAATTTATATCTGTTAGTGGGAAACTATATCAAAGTTTAAGTTTATGGTATTGAAGTATAGTAGAGCAGCAGTTCTGACTTGGACAAAGATTGAAAGGAATTTCCTGATAAATCATCAAGCAAGTTGTTTAGGCAAGTGAAAGGTATAAATGTTTAAAGAAGACAGAGATTTCATTCATTAGGTAGTTATATGAGAGTAATGACTGGAGAGTTAAATTTATATGAGAAGGAAATACTTGATTTACGAAAATACTTGAAGGAACAATCTATTAAAATCATAGCTTTTTGAGTGATGAACAGAAATAGTACCTAGCACAATATTTGGCCAATTGATGTCATACTGGGTTGATCAGAATTCTGTTGCAATTTTTAAATGTTTGCATCCAAAGTAGCAGATTGTGACCTAGTGAAAATCTTTCTTAATGAGATAATACTTTATTTCTTATTTATAATTTGAAAAAATATCTTACCAAAATGACATTTCTTGGCTTGAAAGTCCACTTTTATATATTGGCGTTTGACTTTTAAAAAAAAATCACATTCACTCTCAAATAATTTAAGATTTTCTATTAGTGAAAGTCAAATGTATTGCAGTCTTAGATAGCAATTGGGAAAGAGGAAAAAACTCCTGTAGTGTTCCTGAGCAGTGGCAGCAGTTAGAATAAACATATAGACCTGTAGTTTCTGTACCAGTGGTTCTGAATTGCTTCATGGAACTTTAAAAATTATGGATGCTTGATCTGCTCTAGAACTTGTGAGCCAGATCTGCTGGGTTGGGACCTTGCTATGTGTATTATTTAAAAAGCTCTTTAGGTTTATCTAGTTAGGAATCTCTGCTCAAGACCTTAAACTGCTCTACTAGATTAGAAGCTTTAAGTACTGTATCTTTTGGGCCTACCATATACTAAATGTTCAGTAGATTTTTGAATGAATGTGGTAATATTTGTATGGCTGAGTATGTCCTCATTGCTTGGTAGACACTTCATAAATTACCTAAAAGGAAAAATAGGGTGACTTAATTATTTTTTGGCCATTGTTTGAACCATGGGATTGTCAGTCCACTTTTTCTATGTAGTTTTAATAAAATGTAAGCCTCTTCTTTCAGTTTAGGTTGGCCATAAGGCTTAGAGGCAGTATGGAGGCTATGGAATAAACATTGGAACTGGAATCTAGGTGAATGGCAAGTCACTTGATCTCTCTGAATCTTTTCTTGTTTGTGAAATGGGCATACTACCTGCTTTGTGAGAATTTTGAATAAAGTGTTTTTAACCATTTAGTAATAGTAATTGCTGTTTCAGTGATTAATATTTTGACTACAAATGATTCAAGCTTATTTAAATGATTAACTATACATTTTTTATTTACAGTAATTTTATGTTGATTGTACATATGCATATATACCTATAATAGACAAATTGTTTCAGCTTGCACAGAAGATGGGATTTCCACCTAATATTGTAGATTCTGCTGCAGAAAACATGATCAAGCTTTACAACCTTTTCCTGAAATATGATGCAACCATGGTAGAAATAAATCCAATGGTAGAGGATTCAGATGGAGCTGGTAAAGTATCTTCTTTATCAAACACTGATTATGTATTTATCTACCTATTGTATGATTCACTAAGAAAGTTGAACTCATGAGGAAGTGAACTCATTCCTATGTAGAAGTTTTATAATAAACAGAATGAATGGGAACAAGCCTATTAAACACCTTAAGTATATATTTATGTTCACACAAAGGGGTTAAGTGTGCACTGTCCAATATTGTGGCCATTAGCCACAAATGGCAATTAAAATTATTAAAATGATATTAAAATATTCCTCATTGTACTAGTCACATTTCAGGTGCTCAGTAGCCACATGTGGTTGTCGCCCTGGATAGCGCACAGGACATTTCCATCACTGCAGAGTTATGTGGGCCGTGCTGGGTTAGAGTGCCCAGTGTGGTGGCAAGGAAAGAGCTCTGGTTGGGGATTAGCCATATTGGTCTCCACAGGTTTCAGACTAGAGACATCATGGATCTTTATTGTACAAAGGGTATATACTCTGCTACTAAAGTCCTTTTAAAGTTTTTAACCACTACATAAGTAAAATTAGCTTGTCACTTTGACAGGCTTTCTTTTGCATACATTTAAAAGGTAAATCAGATTCTGAATAATCTGCCTTCTATGTATAGTGGTTTTTAAAAAATATGTTTCTTTATTATAGCCCCAGTTTTTCTTAATATTTTATATTAACTACTTCTATTGCTGTAATTTATTTAATTTTATTTCAAGGCTCTTGGACATATCTAATCTTCTTAAGTATTTGTAGAGCTTTCACTTTTCTACTTTAATTGGTTATATTGTTTATTACAGAAATCAATTTTTGGTTAGTCATTTATATGGTTATATAAAGTATAATGAGTAAATTCTCTTGTGAAAATAGAGGTAGTTTATAAAAGTAAAAATCCATTGTTTTTTTTAAAAGAGTGAGGGCTAATGCACATTTAAAAAATTAAGTATTCAGTGAAGGAGAATTATCTGTATAAAACAGGTATTTCTCATATTATTTTCTTGGTTATGTAACTTTAATAACATTGAAAGTCATACTCCTGAATTCTTTCCAACTGTGAAATTCTACAGCCATATTCTGTTGCTAAGGGAAGGTCTTTGTACGCATTTCTATATGTTTTCAAGGAATTTTTTTTCACCCTGATTAAGGGATTGTATATTTAGTATAGATAATATACGAAGTGCCAAGAAATATAGATAGATTGGAAAATAGAACACCCTTTTAATATTTTTATGTAGTTTATTTCAGTCTTTTTTGTAATTGGGATCATACTGTCTGTTCAGTTGTTTCCCTTTTAAACTTAAAACTATGTAATAGAAGTTTTTCATGTTAAATATTTTTCAAAGGTACATATATATGTATTTTTTTGGAGTAAAGTCTTTTTTTTTAATTTTGCTGTTATTAGTATACAATTACATGAGCAACATTACGGTTACTAGTCTCCCCCTATTATCAAGTCCCCACCACATACCCCATTGCAGTCACTGTGCATCAGCATAGAAGGATGTTATAGAATCACTACTGTTTCGATTATTGGGTCTTCTCTGTGTTGTACTGCCTTCCCTGTATCCCCCCACCCCACTACATTATGTGTGCTAATTGTAATAGCCCTTTTTGCCCCTTATCCCTCCCTTCCCGCCCATCTTCCTCAGTCCCTTTCCCTTTGGTAACAGTCCATTCTTGGGTTCTGTGAGTCTGCAGCTGTTGTGTTCCTTCAGTTTTTTCAAAGATATATTTTTTAAAGCCTTGTATTTTATTTGTATAAAATCTTTGCTGTCTTGATTATCTTGCATATAGATTCTTAAGAGTAGTATTTTTGGGTCAAAGAGTAATTCTTAACCTGTTTCGATTATTGGGTCAGAATAAGAACATCTTGAACTATATTTTGCCAGATTGTTGTGTAGAAGAGTTGTTCTGATATACAGTGTCTGTTTCATTGCCTCCTTGTACCAGAAGTGAGAGTTACATTGTTTAATCCCTATCAAACTGGTAATCAGGAAGTGGTCTTATTTTATTTTTCACTTCTTTGACTACTAGTGATGTTGAGAAGTTTTCATGTTGATTGGGCATATGTTTTCCTCTGTAGACTGCAAATTTCTGTTGATATCCTTTGGTATTTGTCAGTTTCCTGTGGTTGCTGTAACAAATTACACCCACTAGGTGGCTTAAAACAACAGATACTTACTCTTTCATAGTTGGGGAAGCCAGAAGTCCAAAATCATTATCACGTGAACTCAAGGTGGCAGCAGTTCTCCCTCCAGAGGTTCTAGGGAAGAATCCATTCATTGCCTTTTCCACCTTCTTGTGAGAGGCTAAATATCCTAAGTGAGTGAATCCTTTAAATGTCAGTGGAAACATCAGGAGTGGGGGAGATTTGATCCCCCCAGCATTCTTCTGTTTTCTATTCTTGATTCTTTGAGCTTAATCACCAAGCCTCTGATCTATCCGGGTGGATGTGGAGCCCCTCTTGAGGAAGGATATATTAGCTGTTTGGTAGTTTAACTGATTTGGAGTCTGCCATCCAAATCCCAACCATTGTTACTTTGGTTATTTATTCTGGGATCATCTGTGCGTAGTTTGGATTTTGCCCCCCAAGAAGTTTCAAAAATGGGTCAAAATAGTACATTAATATCAGCTTTAATAAAGTGTTATGCTCAATTCTGAAAATGTGTTCTTTTCTGTGACGAACACCAAATTATGCCCAATCATGCTGTCTATTGAAATATTAGAGGTTCTTCACTGAGGTTAAATTATGGCATTAAGATATATTAAATAGTAAACTGTGTAAAGACACATCTCAAATTTCAAGTCCAAATATGATAAAGTCCAAAGGACCTAGAGAACTGAACTCCCAGGTCATATTCTTTCTTTTAGAAGTCCAAATAAATTAATGTTCGTCCTAATTCTGTGAATATTTTGATTGAATATTAGCTGGAGAGGTTATGAATTCTAGGTAAAGCTTTGATTCTTTCAGCCATGGCAGTTTGGACTGTCACACAGTAGGGACAGGTAAAAGATTCTCATGGTCTCAGAAGTTATATTGTTTGAAATTCAGATCTTGTGTGCCTCGCTTTTAAAGGAGAATGAAAAGTTAATAATGTATACATGTTTTAGCAGCTTCAATCCTTAGTTATAAAATTTTGGGAAGAAACCTCCAAACCCAAACTGTTCCCATCACCAGAAACAATGGTCTCAGGTAGGCAATTATGTTCCCAGAACATAATTCTATCGAAGGTCATAGCAGAAACTGAGTAGAAGCTGAGTGGACTGATAAATAGGCTCTCCAGGGTGCCAGTTGTGCTGAAGTTTTACCTATGGACTTAAAATCATTTGGGAGAACTCTCTGAGTGAGAAATTAATTTTGGCATGGTATGTTTAAGATTTCTAGCCAGGGGTGGGAGGACCTATTAATGTGTAATCTCTTAAAAATTTTCCCTCTTTTGAGGACCATGATTTTGACTCTTCAGTATGAATTGTGTATGGACTATATTTACTGATGTTATACCCACCTGTGCTTGTTAGCAGGCATTGTCAGTGGCTGTTTCTACTGACTGTTATGGAACTCAGGCCTAAGAAATCTGCTTCATAGTGATTTCACCACAAGTATGTTTCCATTGGAGAAATCACCATCTAGTTCCTGAGTGAACCTGTCTTGATCTTCTGAAGCCTATACCCCAGAGGCCTAGTAAGGACTGTAGATAAAGTGAAGGTTCCTGTGGCCAGGATTCTCACCTGGCCCTGGTCGGCTAGCTCACAACACACGTGTGGGCAATATGTTGCCGTTGACTCTGTATAAAAAGCTCTGCCCAGTGGTCTGGGTAACACGGTGGCATGGCTGCAAGGCTGCAGGAAAGCAGAGACTGGAGTGGTGGCAGTGCCAAGGACAGAGACTGAGACGGTTGCAGGGGTAGAGAGGCCCAGAGGCAGAGACTGGCTTGCTGCATGCAGACTCGCTCTGAGTGGATGGGATTCTAGTGATTGACTTGCCACCCTGGAAGTAAAGTTGGGCATAAACCCTTTCATCCCAAGAACGTTTTACTCTTATTTCTTTGGTCACATTAAATCCATGGTGAGCTTGCCCAGGGCTGAAACCCATTGGCAAGACAATTGGTGATAGTCGGCAGGGTTCATTGTTGACCAAGAAAAAGAAAAAGCTGCCCTCATGGAGAGAGTGTTTCAATGGGCTGCACCTATGGACGGGGAGACATTCGAGTGTCCCCCTGTGGACATGTGGTACTGTGAAGGGGTGGAGGACTGGGGTCCACCCCAAGATAAAGAAAATTTGTTGCTGACCGAAATGGCGTCACTATGAAGTGCTGTGGAAATGGTAAAGGATGTCGTGGTGGCCCGGGAGGAAGCAGCACGAGAAGGAGCAGTGTGGGAGTGAAGCCTTTCAGGTGCCGTGGGGCAGGTGAAGGATGTAGTGGAGCCGTCAGCTTCAGAAATGGGGGAGCGGAGGTTTTATGGACAGGTGGGGGTGGAGGCCCTGTTAGTGCCGGAGGCATCGGCCCCTCCTCTGTTGAGAGCCCACCTGGTTGAAAGCTGGTGGAAAGCCAGAAGGACTCTGCAACCATGGGTTCTTTCAGGAGAGGTGCAGCCCCTCTCTTCAGGTTGTGGAGCACTCCATGCTCTGCTTCTATCCTCAGGCTCAAGTACAAAGGAAATATGGTCTGCTTCTTGAAGGAAGAATTTAATGGGCCCCGTGAAGGTCACAAGGACCCAGATGTCGGTTGGTTTGAAAAGGCAGGAGCAGACAGAAAGAAATTGGCTGTGGCAACAACTGAGACCAGAGCAGCAGTTCCAGCTGCTGAGAATGAAGTAGAAGGCAGAGATAAAGCAACAAGATTGGCCTGTGTGTTTGCAAGACTTTTTGCTGGAGAGGCTGGAGAGGTGGGTATTGTAAGGCCCACCCAGGGTTCTTTTACAATGTTCCAGCTTCCTTGCACAGGGACCATTGCAGAGGATGGAGGGCACATAGACTGAGAGGTGAGAATCCTGGAGGGGTGGAGTGTGGATAAAGTGAAGGTTCCTGTGGCCAGGATTCTCACCTGGCCCTGGTTGGCTAGCTCACTACACACGTATGGGCAATACGTTGTTATTGACTCTGTATAAAAGAGCTCTGCCCAGTGCTCTGGGCGTGACATGGTGGCACAGCTGCAAGGCTGCAGGAGAGCAGAGCAGAGGCTGGAGTGGTGGAAGCGCCAAAGAGACTGAGAAGGCTGTGCAGGTAGAGAGGCCCAGAGGCAGAGACCGGCTTGCTGCATGCAGATTTGCTCTTGAGTGGATGGGATTCTAGTGATTGACCTGCCACTGTGGAAGGAAAGTTGGATATAAACCCTTTCTCCCCAAGAATTTTCCAGTGTCATTTTTCAGACTCATTGAATCCATAGTGAACTTGCCCAGGGCTGGAACCCATTGACACGATAGGACTAATGTCTTTGTTATATGTTCCTTATTTTTTTTGAACAGCATGTTACATTTTTAAATTTAATGGATAATACAAATGTACGTGTATATATGTGTGTATGTGTGTGTGTGTGTATATATATATATACACACACACACAACTTTGCACCCTACGTTTAAAAGAACACTTTAAAAGTACCAATTAAAAAATGAAATGCTGAGCCACAAATTAAAAATATATCAACAAATGTCCAAGATTTAATAACACAGGTAATAGTCTGTAGAGAAAATGGAAGTTCCTGTGGCCAAGATTCTCACCTGACTCTGGTCTGTGTGTTCACTGCACACATGTGGGCAATACGTTATTATTGATTCTCTATAAAGAGCTCTGCCTAGTGCTCTGTGGCTGCAAGAGAGCAGAGGCTGGAGTGGTGACAGCGCCTAGGACAGAGGCTGAGCTGGAGAGGCCCAGAGGCAGAGACCAACTTGCTGCATGTAGACTTGCTCTGAGGCAGATGGGATTCTAGCACTTGACCTACCACCATGAGAATAAAGCTGGGTATAAATCCTTTCATCCCAAGAATGTTCCATTGTCATTTTTCAGTTTCACTGAATCAAGAATGAACTTGCCCAGGGTTGAAACCCTCAGGCAAGATATTGTCTTTAAGCACAAAGCAATAAAGTTAGAAATTGTGGGGAAAAGGGAAGTTCCTATGGCCAGGATCCTCACCTGACCCTATATGACTCGATGTTGTAATTGGCCTGCTAGGCTAATGTTTCCACACCCGTAAGCAATAAGCTATTATTGACAGTCACTATATAAAGAGCTCTGCCCAGTGCTCTTGGAGGAGGCAGAGACAGAGGTGGATTACAGACCTGCAGGCTGCTGGATGTAGACGTGATTCTAGTGCTTGACCTACTGCCGGGAGAATAAAGCCGGGTATAAACCCTTTTACCCCAAGAATGTTTGTTTTCATATCTTGGTCTCACTGAATCAAATCGTGAATTTTCCCAGGCTGAAATGCTCAGGCAAGACAGAAATTAATGTAAATTATCATCATCATGTCATGTTTTTTTAAAATTTAAAGAAAATACTTTAAAATAATTCATGAGTTAATGAAGAAATCATAATGGAAATTATAAAGTATTTAGAACTAAAAAAAACTGCAAGGTATGGAGTGTTCATTGAGAAGAAAAACTGGGGAGTGGTTTCTTAGTTAATATATAACTTAAATGTAGCTAAGAGTTTGTAATATGAAAAATGGATCTTTATACAGTTCATATTAAAAATAAAAACATAAGAATTGCCAATATTTTTTTCCTATTCAACAGTATGAATTGAATATGATCAGTGATGTTTTGCTGAACTAAATCACTGTTTACTGTGAATATGGTTTTGTGTGGGCTTTTTTCTCCCCAACTTATTTTGATACTGAAATAAATTAGTTCAAGGAACTCCGGTATATCTTTTACTCAGAATTACCAGTTGTTTACATTTTGCCTTATTTGCTTTATCATCTCTGCATTGTATGTGTGTGTGTGTGTAAAAATACATAGTTTTGGAACTATTTGAGAGTAAACTGGAGACATTGTTCTTGTTTACCCCTAAATATTTCAGTGTCTAAAAACAAGAACATTCTCTTATATAACCTCTGTACATGCAGCAAAACCAGGACATTTAACACTGATACAGTATTATTATCTGATCCACATTACATACTCAAATGTAGACAAGTGTTCCAGTAATGTGCTTTAGCTATTGAATTTAGTTATTATGCCAGTTTGACCTCTATTTGTCTATTTGACCAACAGTTCCTTACTTTCACTTTTTTTTTCTAGATCTTGATACACATGCATGTGCGCACACACGCATTTGTTTTTGTAGAGAGGGGTTGTTTTGTAGAATGTTCTTTAACTTTGGTTTTTCTGTCTGATGTTTCCTTGTGGTGTTTTTTCATTAATAATTATATCAGGAGGCACATTATGTTGGTTGGTTCCAGTATTGATAATGTTAAGTGTATAACTTGGTTAAGGTAGAGTCCATCAGATTTCTTGATTATAGAATCAGTATTTTCCCTTTGTAATTCTTAGGAAATTTGTGAGAAAATAATTTGAGACTGTGTTCCTCATCAAACTTCTACCTACTAGTTTTGATATCTACCAATGATTTCCTAACTATCGTTCCTCCTATATTTAGTAGTTGGCATTATATTTAAAGAAGAGCTTTCCTTGCTTCCCCATCTGCTAATTTACATATTTGTTTGTATCAGAATAGGCTGTGGATTGTTACTTTATACAATGAGTTATAATCCATTTTTATCATTTTGTTCAGTGTGTCCCACATTTGGCCAGCAGAGGTGCTTTCAGATTGGCTCCTGTGGCCTCTTTTTCTTTTTTTAACTTTTTAATCTTTGAAATATAGATCATTAGAAGTTGTAAAAATAGTACAAAGAGTCTCATTTCCCCTTCACCCAGCTTTACCCAGTGGCGACATCTTACTTGGCTGTATTTATCCAAGCAGGTAATTGATGTTGGTACATTACCGCTAATGAGATTAAATACCATATTCAGTTTTCACCATTTTCTAAATACCTGCAGTCATTTGTGTGCATATATATGTATGTGTATGTATCGGTTTATTTTTGTCCCTTATATAGATTTGTGTAACCACTACCACAATCAAGATGCAGAACTATTCCATCACCAAAAAGAAGTCTCTTGTGCACCTCTTGGTATTCACATCTTCCACACTATTCTTCCCTATCCTGTCCCTCTGCCCTGAAAACCACTAGTCTGTTCTCATTCTGTCATTTTGAAAATGTTATATAAATGGAACAATACAGTATGTAACCTTTTGAGATAAACTTTTATTTACTAAATACAATGCCTTTGAACCCTATTCAGATCGTTGATGTACCACTAGTGTATTCATTTTTATTGCTGAGTAGTATTTCATTGTTTGGATATACCAGGGTTCATTCAGCCATTCATCTTTTGAAGGATATTTGATTGTTTTCATTATTTTGCTATTGCTAATAAAGTAGCAATGAACAATTGTGTATAGGTTTTATGTATAAGTTCTTTGTCCTTTTGATATGTCCTTTTACTTTGTCAAAGAAGTGTTCTTTGAGCACTTCTTTACATTTTGTGCAAGTTTTTTATCCAAGGACCCTAGTTTTTTTAGTGGAAGATGGTATTTAGAAGCCAAGATACACATGTTATCTATGTTTGTTGCTACTGGTGTGTCATTGCTTCTAAGCCCTTTCAGCAAACCAAGCCTAAAAAACAGAAAATAAACATACATAAAAGTGCACATATATTTATGTGTGTTTATATATTTTAAAAAATCTCTGAATTTATACTGATAACTCTAATTCCACTCCAGTACCACAGAATTCATTCTAATTATACCTCTTTCTATATTTGTTGTTCCCTTTGCCAGCATTTAGAAACCTGGCTCTCATCAGGTCTGTATTTTACTCATTTGGTTATATATTTCTGTTCTTTCCCTTTCTGTAAGTCAAGGTTTCTCAACCATGGCACTATAATATTTTGGGGCCAGATCATTTTTGTTACTGGGGCCTATCGTGTGCATGTAGGATATTTGAGTGTTCACCCAGTAATACTTAGATACGAGTAGCAAACTCCAGTTGTGACAAACAAAAATGCCCCCAGACGTTGTCATGTATCCGTTGTAGGGCAAACTGACCCTGATTAAGAAATACAGTCGTAGATCTAAGTTTCCACATGTTATGCCCCTTAAGCCTGAAGAACTTCCTTTAGCATTTCTCTTGGTGTAGGTCTGCTAGTGATGAATTTTATTTCTATTTTTCTAAATATCTTGTTTTCTTTTTTGAAGTATATTTTTATTATATATAGAAATCTGGCTTTTTTTTTTTCAATCACTTTGGATATCTTTTCCTGCCCCATTCTCCTCCTTTTCCCCTAGATAACTTGATATTATCCAACAGGTCATTGAGGTGTTTTTTGTCCCCCAGTCTCGGGAAACTTCTATTAATCTATCTTCAGGTTCACTGATCCATCTCCAATATGCTGTTAAGCCCATAGGGTAAATTTATTATTTCAGATATTGTACTTTTTCTAAATTTTCTATTTGGATGCTTTTTATAGTTTTGTTTTCCACTGAATACCTCTCTGGTCCACTATTATGACCATGTTTCCCTTTAAATACTTAAACATTAATTAATTAAAATAGCTGCTTACATGCCTCTGATTTCCAAATCTGGGCCATCTTGGGTTTGGGTTCTCTTGAATGCTTTTTCTTTTTACTGTTGGTCATATTTTCCTTTCTTCACAGATCTAGTCATTTTTAATTGTATACTGGACATTTTGCGAGATAAGGTATAAAAATTCTGAATTCTCTTAACTACTTTGAAAGAATATTGATTTTTGTTGCTATTAGTTGGTTTAGCTGGACTATGAACCTTGGCCATTGTGCTGCGCAGCAGCTGAAACTGCTCAGTTCTTTCAGTGTTCTATCTGTTCAGAAACAGCATGGAGAATGTTGTATTTAGATTGGAGCAAGGAAAGGATAGAATACTGAAAGGTGAAGTCATACTGGTGACCTTCATAAGAGCCATTTTGGTAGAGTGCTGGAGGTAAAAGCCTGATTTTAGTGGATTTAAGAGAGAATGACAGGAGAAAATTTTGTACAATGAGTTTAAGCATAGGGTTGGCAGATAAGTATTTTATAGGCTTTGTGGGCCACATATGGTCTCAGTTCTTGCTGCTTTTCTTCTTACTGTTTCCCTTCTTTCTTCTTCAAATCCACAAAAAAATCTAAAACCTGTTCTTAGCTTGCAGCCAATACAAAAGCAAGCACCGGCCATTTGGACTCATGGACCATAGTTCACTGATTCCTGGTTTAAACAGACAACTCTTTCAAGGAGTTTTGTTGTAGAGGAAGAGGAGAGTAAGAGGGAAGAGGGGTCTAAAACATTTTTTCTTTTTATTAATGTGGGGGAAATAACAGCATTTTTGCAAGTCAGTAGGAGTTAGCCAGTAGAAAAGGTCGGGGGTGGTTATAATGCAGGAAGGACAGAATTACTAGTATAATATCTTCAAGTAGGTGAAAGGGAATGGGCTCTAGAGTAAGTGAAGGGATTAGCTATGAGCATGGACTGTTAATTTTGGTTAATTTTAAGACAAATTTTAAGTTGTTTCTATGTTTTTTTTTTCTTCTTCTAGGATTGATGTAGAACCAGTAACTTTGATGGGGCAGTTTTAATTCCCACATAATTCTTCAGTAAACAGTTTGAATTCTAAGCCCTTGAAATACTTTTTCAATACACAAATTGAAATACTTTCAATAAGTAACAAAATGTTTTTCCCCTTAACTAAATAAGTTTGATAGTTTATTGTGTTCTTTAAGGTCACATTCTTTTTTTTTCTTTTAAAGTGCTGTGCATGGATGCAAAGATCAATTTTGATTCTAATTCAGCTTATCGCCAGAAGAAAATCTTTGACTTACAGGACTGGACCCAGGAAGATGAAAGAGACAAGGACGCAGCTAAGGCTGATCTCAACTACATTGGTCTTGATGGAAATATAGGCTGTCTAGGTACCACATGTTTTTATGTTAAATGTTAGATTGACTAAGCTTAATTAGTTTTCTTTGTGTTTGTTGCTTATACAAATCATTTTCCCCTTTTGATAGTAAATGGTGCTGGTTTGGCTATGGCCACAATGGATATAATAAAACTTCATGGAGGGACTCCAGCCAACTTTCTTGATGTTGGTGGTGGTGCCACAGTCCATCAAGTAACAGAAGCATTTAAGCTTATCACTTCAGATAAAAAGGTAAGGACAAGGCTTATGTTTTAGAATTTGAAAGGTGAGCAGTAACTTGACTAGTTGGTATGGTCATTGCAGTAGATGAACATTAGAGTTCAAAAGACCTCACTAGTTTAGAAAAGGTCACTTAAATCAATACAAGAAAAGTTAACTAGAGAAAAACATAATTTCCTTTTGTAATTTAGAATACAAGGTGAGGAAATATTAGATGGTGTTAAGTAATACTGTAAATAGTAGTGATCTGACATGGGAGCTATTCCTATGGAAGAAATTCCAGGAGATACTAGTTGACCACAGAAGCCTAGAATCTGGAAAATCTATAAAGCTACAAAGAAGAAAATAAAAATCTATAATTCTATCCAGAGATAACTTTTGTAACTGTTGTCTTGATCTGTTTTCTTTAAGACTTGTTAATGCTTATATATTTCACACACAGACACACACGCATGTATTCTACATATATTTCTAGAAACAGCTTTATTAATATATAATTCACATACATATTTTGAGTCCTTTTTTGCTAACATATTTTGAACACTTTTTGCATTCACTAAAATATTTTAATACACCCATTTTAATGTTTGTATAATCTGTGATATGTAAATATGCCAGAATTTAGAACTGTGACTTTATAAATGATTATAAAAGTACAGTGGATGTGAAGCATCATAATCCAAAGGACATACGTGTTATCAATTACCAGGTGGGTGGTGGGCTGCACAGACTTCAGCGCTGAGAGCTGCAGAGGGTATTGGTTTGATCTGGGCCATGGAATTAAATTTTATTAGGCACAGATTCTAGTATTTTTCTGGGAAGGAAGAAGGCATATTCATCGTTACTAAATTTTAATCTACCAAAAATATTTTGTGCACAGGTATTGGCTATTCTGGTCAACATTTTTGGAGGAATCATGCGATGTGATGTTATTGCACAGGGTATAGTCATGGCAGTAAAGGATTTGGAAATTAAAATACCTATTGTGGTACGGTTACAAGGTAAGTGTAAACAGATCTTGTGATTGTTCCATTTTAAACTCTAATTGTTTAAAAGTTCATAATCCCAAGGAGTTGAGTTCATTTAAAATAAAGTTTTCAAATATTATCTTTTAAATAAAATTATTGTATAATAGGAAAATTTTTTTAAAGTGGGTTTAAAAAAATTTATAGCATTTGGGCAAAATTATTTATAATTTTATATGGTATGACTTGATATATTATTTATTGTGTTTTTTTTTTGAATTCTGACTTGCCTGAATTACCATTGATATGATAAAACAAAATGTTTCATGATGTAACTCTAGACTTTTACAGTATTTTCTTTGGTTTAGAAGCATTTATATTAAATGTTGGAAGTACTCCTATGTAGAAATTTCATACTTGTAGCACATTATGACAAATATTTTAAATGATTCTGTGTAGATATTTAAAACATGTTTATGTTTGCATAAATCATTTCTAGGTACACGAGTTGATGACGCTAAGGCACTGATAGCAGACAGTGGACTTAAAATTCTTGCTTGTGATGACTTGGATGAAGCTGCTAAAATGGTAAATAGGCTATGTTAATCTAAGGACAAATTTTCAGAGTGTATAAGGGGTTTATAAACACTTAGATTCTAAAATGAACAAGCTAATATTGCTAATAATTAGTGTTTCAGATAAATATTAGGAATATTTGAACCCCTTATACCTATCACCCATCTTAAAGTTATCTACTCATGCCGAATCTTGTCCGTCTGTATTTTTACCTTCTCCCTTCCTTGCCCTTGATTATTTTGAAGCAAATCCCAGACATTATATCATTACATACATGTTATCGTGTGTCTATAAAAGTAAAGGTATTGATAATGATATAAAGGAATTACTGTTATTTATTTCAGGTGGGTTGATGGTATTATGTTTTTATTTTACAAAAAAGAGTCTAGTCAGTGTTCAAATTTCCATGATTCAAATATGTTTTGTCTATACTTACCTGGCAGGGGAGATACCATGATCACGAAGGTGGTTTTCCCAGGGCGAGGCTTATCCATTGCACTCCAGATGTGCTGACCCCTGCAATTTCCCCAAATGTGGGAAACTCGACTGCATAATTTGTGGTAGTGGGGGACTGCGTTCGCACTTTCCCCTGTATAAAAAAAAAATGTTTTGTCTAGATAATATTTTATCTCTCACATATTCTTTCTTAGAATTAGGATCAAAATAAGTCTATGCATTGCCGTTCGTCAGTATGTCATTAAATTCTCTTAATCTTTAGATTCTCCCTTGCTTTTTTTTTCTTTTCTGAAGTGTAATGTTAAAAAACAGGGTGATGGTCTTGTAGTGTATGGATTTTAATGATTATATCCCTGGTATATCATTTACTAGGTTCCTCTGTCCCTTGTATTTCTTGTAAACTGGTAGTTCAGTCTCCAGGCTTGCTCATATTCATATTTAATTTTGGAGAGCAGGGAGCAAGAATATTTTATAGTTAATGTGTATTTCCATGAGGAGATATATAACTCATGTCAGATTATTTCCTTTTTTGTGTGATATTAGCAGTCATTGACAGTCATAGCTTAGATCCCATATTTTATTTATGCAAAGTGGTGATAATCTAATTCTGTCATAATTTGTTACATGAAATACATGGATACCAGCTATTTGGTATCAGCTATTTGTTATACATTTTGTATAGGAAAAGCAGGATAATTACTTGATTCTTTGCTTTTGATCAGTTTTCAAAATAAGAGTTTGTTCCATTATGTACCACAAAGGTGACTTAGGCTTTTTTATGTCTTAATGTCTTATTTTTCCTTGTTAGATGTGTGTGTGTGTGTGTGTGTGTGTGTGTGTGTACATGTGCACATGCTGCTTTGAACTTACGGACTTAAACATATTTGATATGGCTCAGTCCGTTTCAGTTACCTTATTGAGCTCAAATTATTCTACCTTTGGTCAGTGGAACCTCTTCAAATTTGCTCTTGAGTCCTTCTCACATGCCCTGTGATATGCTTTTGGTATGATGAGATGTCTCAGGCTCATCATTACATTCCTTCCTCCAAACCTGGAGTCAACCAAATGGTATTTAGAGACCTCAGTTTGGACACTACTGGGTTGAGTTAGCTACTGAATTGTTTGTTGTTTCTAGGCTTAGTAAGTGGCTAATCTAGGAAAATACATAGTTTTTAAAGAGGTAAATACATGAGGACATACTCATATTTCCAGTGTAAATCCAGAGTACAGGTTTTTCTTAGACGATATGTTCCTTCTTTCTCCCTTGCTGTGCTAATATAAATACACATTTGCATTGTCTCTCAGTACAGACAGTTTTACAGTAGCAGTACCAAAATATGGCTACTGAAAACAGTTTAAGAATTATATGTGCAGTCCTTTCTGTCCTTTGAAGTATTTCCCACAACTTACTGGATTTTAAAATTCATGTGAAATAGTTCTCTACATGTTTTATTCCAGCTCAATATACAGTTAGTTTATTTATTTTCAAAGGAATTGCTTTAAATTTTTTTTGGTTTTACATTATATAAAACTTTATGTGATTCCAAAACCATAAAACAAGGTATATTCAGAGAATCTGGCTTTTATATCTTTTCCTGTTTTTTTCTTTCCCCATAGGCAATCAGTTTTGCTATTTTTTTAAAGAAGCTTTTGGTTTATCCTTCCACTTTTTTAAAAACAAGCAAATAATGTGTGTGTGTATGTATACATACATTCATATGCATGTGTGTGTATATATACACACACACACGTCTCTACTTTCCCATATTATATGATGATAACATATACTTTACCTCATTTCTTTTACTTAACAATATATCTTGGAGCCCACTCCATAGTGGATAATAGAGATTTTTAAATTAGAACTTTTGATTCTTTCCCACTTGTGTTTATACACGTTTCATGTAATACTCTTTGGAGCTATATGGTCTAATCAATAATAGGCTTTTGAGATTTGCTGAGTTAATGTGATATCATTTCATAAGAATAACATAGGTCTTAGGTCCTTAATTGGGACATACTTTGTGAAAGAACCTACATATAAATAAAATACAACTATTAGGGACAAAGGAACTTGTACTCAGTCCTGAGTTTAAACGAAGATTTGATCAAGGGAATGTTAGGGAGAAAATGTTTCAGAAAGCCTGTTGTGACTTTGAGATGTGGGGTGAATTGCTGAATGGAAGAGAGGGAGCAATAGTAGGAGTCTGGCTAACGCGGAAGATAGATGTGAGGTGACGTGAAGCTAATGATAGGTCATAACTTCTCCCTGAAAATATGCTTATTTGCAATGACAGCCTGGGTTAAGAAAAGCTTTGTGGACAAAAAAAGGAGAAAAATCAACAGGACCTTGATCAAATAGAGCATGAAAGAAGTCAACAGTTGAATTAAGTTGTGACTGCAGTGGTTTTCTACCGACTTGGGGGAGATTATGGAAGTCATGATGATAGTGATAATAATATGGTGATGATGATGCTAGCAACTGCTTCCGTTTACGAAGTATTTATTGTGCATGCAGCTTGATTATATAATCTCTTTTTATAAATGAGGAATCACAGGCTAAATAAATTAACTTAATTCAAGATCATGTCCTAAGTATTAGAGTGGGACTTGAACCAAAGGTGTCTGACTTTAAAACCTTCTCTTAACACTGAGGAGGAGAGAAGCTAAATTTGTTGTTTGGTTTTAGACATATTTAATTTGTGTGATATTCTGCATGGTACTAGCTGGCTATTCTCAAACATATCATAGAAAAAACATTGGAATTCAGGTTAATAATCGTTAATATACTGAACTGACAGGAAGTGAAATAAGTGATTCATAGACACAAACTCCTGTTCCAATATTTTAAGATTGTATACATTTTTTAAAACAAACTTGTATTTATTTAGGTGTGCTTTTTATTGTGTAGTATCCAATTAAGACCCTTGCTTCTGACTTTAAGGTCGATAAACTTTAGGCAATAAAAAAGAGGTATGTATCAGAGATATGTGTGTGTATGAGAATATATATATCATTCAATACCTTCTGATCTATACATATATATAAAATATACAACAATATAGCATTATATAATTAGCATTAATTTATTGAATGCTCATATATGATACACAATCATTATGTAATAGTATAATATCATATATAATATTCATAAAATCAGAAGGTACAGAACTGAGGTATGGGTTAGGAAGAGGGTCAGACTTGATAGTCCTCGGAGGGCGCTGAATGCTTGCAGGGGTGTGCAGTGACTCATGACAGCGTCGGAATAGTACAGGTGCTTTGAATGGAAAACATTGGACATGCATTAATTTCACATTGACCAATAGTTTTAATTTTATGGTTTGTGAAAATTAAGACAAAGATGCTTTTTTGTTTTTTTTTCTTTCAGGTCGTAAAACTCTCTGAAATAGTGACCTTAGCCAAGCAAGCCCAGGTGGATGTGAAATTTCAGTTACCAATCTGATCTGAGAACCCAGTGGATGGCTGAAGGTCTTAAATGTGCTATAATTGTTAAAAAAAATACTGTTCTGTATAACCATTGTTTCTTTCTCTTTAATGTGTGAGGATTGTGATTGCCATCTAGGCACAAAAACTTCTGAAAGCATATGGTCTGCATTAATTCCTGCTGTTCTGAATGGTCTGTTTGTATCAAGAATGCGTATTACAGTTTTACCTGTTTCTTTTGCTGCACCCTTCTTCTTCGCTCTCCAGAAAGGTACCAGTGTATTATTATTGGATGCTTTTTTCATTGATGAGAGTCCTATGAATAAAATAAATATGAAGACAAAGTTTTATTCTTTAGTGTTAGAAGTATATCTAATAACCAGCCTTCCTGGTAGAACAATGTATTAAAACAATGTTTTATATAAGAAGTGTTTATCTTCAACAGCAAACACCTAACTAAATGTATCAATACTATTTATAAACAGAGCTTTCAGACACTCCCAGAATATTCTCAGATACTTCCCAGAAGTATTTCAGTGAAGCAACTTGTTATTTGAACATTATTTTAATCATTAAAAACACTGATAATTGCAAGTCTTCATGATCCTGTGGTATTGATAAGAATCTTTAGGTTTGTATTAAATTAAGGTATATTTACTAAGGACTTGTCAGACAAAATTAACAATGTCAATTTAAGTTAATAAAAATTTCCCAATGTGATTTGGATTAGTGTTTTTTTTCTTTTTTAAGTAAACACGGTAGGCAGTGATGTTCATCGCCGTATCACACACCTCTGGAGAACTGATTCATAGATCGCGTACTGGGGCATGACATTGCATATTACAGAGCTGCCTGTAGATATTTCACTTGAATTCTGGTTATGTGTGTGCCCATCTGGTACTGTCTCTAAAGAAAATGTACCATCCTTTGTGTCCCTGTGAGTGTGTGTGTTTGTGTGTATGTATATTGATCTTTTGTTTACTGCTTAGAACAGTTATTTAACTATTAAGAGTGTTAATACTATTGAAGGAAATCTCAGCCAAGTAAGGGACTATGGTAACCATACTGGTGAGTGAGAACTTACACCTATTTTAATGTTCTCAAAGTGTGATCAGATATATATACATATATGTACTATGACAGACAGCATTGTATAGTCATTATGAGCACAGAATTTCAAAGGAGTTTGTCTGGTTTGAATCTTGGCTCCACTACTTACTATCTGTATGAGTTTGGGCAAGTTTCTAAGTTTCAGTGTACCTCTGTTTCCTTAGCTTCTTTCTCATCCTATTAGAATTATTTAGTGGGGAGAGGGAGGGAGGCAAAGGGAGAGTGGAGGGGGAGAGGAAAGGAGAGAAATTATGGAGAATATATATATATTCAAACCAAGTATACATATATCTATCATACTATGTATGGATCCTTGTCTTTCTTCGCTGCCTATACATTAAAAGACTTAATCACAGCTATTAAATGATTTAAAATCGTGAAAAAATGATAATTAAAAGTCTAAGCCTTTAGCTTTTTTTTTCTGGTATCATTAATATAAAATCACATGAGCCAACATTGTGGTTACTAGATTCCCCCCATTATCAAGTCCCCACCACATACCCCATTACAGTCACTGTCCATCAGCATGGTAAGATGCTATAGAGTCACTGTCTTATCTGTGCTATACTACCTTTCCCATACCCACCCCCCATGTTATGTGTTTTAATCGTAATGCCCCTTATTCCCCGTCTCCCTCCCCACCCACTGTCCCCAGTCCCTTTCCCTTTGGTAACTTAGTACATTTTGGGTTCTGTGAGTCTGCTGCTGTTTTGTTCCTTCAGTTTTTGCTTTGTTCTTATGCTCTACAGATGAGTGAAATCATTTGGTACTTGTCTTTCTCTGCCTGACTTATTTCACTATGCATAATACCCTCTAGGTCCATCCATGTTGTTGCAAATGGTAGGATTTGTTTTCTTCTTATGGCTGAATAATATGCCTTTAGCTTTTAATTAAAAAAAATACATTCCAAAGAGTGCCTTCTAATGCTTAAATCAGAAATTTGTATTAGGTGGGGTCTAGTCAGGAATTAAAAACAATGCTTGGTATTTTGGAAAGGATATAATACAAGGTTTTGGTAATACTACTCTTTTAGTTATCTACTCTTACATAATAGATTGTCCCCAAACTGATTTTCAAACAGTATTTATTGTCTTACAGTTTTTGTGGGTCAAACTTTAGAAACAGTTTTGCTGGATGGTGGTTCTGGTTCTCCTATCATTTGAAGGCCTGACTGGGTCTGGAGGCTTTTCAAAAATGGCTTCCTCGGTTGTTGGCAAAGGGCTCAGTTTCTCCCCATGTGGTCTATTGACAGGGCTACTTGAATATCCTTATGTGGCAGCTGGATTTCCCAGCAAGTGATCCAAGAGAAGGGAGGAGACCACAATGCCTTTTGTGTTCTAATCTCAGATATTTGTATTCTCAAATCATTGTCACTTCTGCCACTCTCCTTATCTGAAATGAGTCTCTAAGTCTAGTTCACAAGAAAAGGTGTGTTTCAGCTCCATTGAAGGGAGCGGTGTCAAAGAGTTTGTGGACATATTTAAAAACCACCACAACTCCTGAGAATCTAGGGGCTTGGAAGACTTCCTGTACTTGGACCACTGAGAAGGGGAAGTACCTGGGCAGCTGATGTTCAGACCCTGCTTGTGGACCTGGGAAAACTACAAGGACATAGTGTTAGGGAAGGCAAGGAAAGAGTTTCAAGCATAGAGTAATCAAGAGTGGCAAATACAGCTGAGAAGTCAGGTAAGATAATAAGGACCAGAAAGGCCAGTGGAATTGAAACAAGATGTAAGTAATCTTGGAAAGAATGATTGTAGTGTAATGGTTGGGGGAGGAATTCAAGAGTTTTTGTGGAGGATGGAGAGCTGAAATAATTAGCTGGTAGCTACTTATATACCCTCCCATCTCATCCCTCAAGCATATTCTTCCCTAGAGCCCTACCTGCTTCCTGTGAAAAGCCTACCTTAACATTTGAATTCTCTAAGTTATAGTTGAGCAAATCCACATAAATCACTCTGGTTTCTATGTACAATATAACCAATTTTGACTATTATATTGCTTTACAGCTGCAGAAATTTGAATACTAAGCCTGACAGATACTGGTCTTTGTAGCAGATAGGATTTTTAAAATCCACACATTTTGTTAAAGGGCAGAAAGTACAAAAACAAGAACAGCAAAAAACCCCAAACCCCCAAAAGTGGCAAAAACCCTAGGAGGACATTGAAGATTTTAATATTTTGGTGAGTTGTTTCTGTCTGGCAATGAATTCTACTTAAAGATTTAAAAATTTTTAAATCATGGAAATAAATGTTAGCAGGCTATGGATCAGGTGTGCAGGCCGTAATTAGAATCATGCTATTTTGTTCTGTTGGAATATAAAGGGTGAGAAAAGTTCTGTGGAAAAATCAATTTTCAGATTTATGTAATTTATTGTGGCAGTAAAAAACTGAAATAAGATTCAGAGGTTTGCACTATAAAATGAGGAAAGATACAATGTTGGTAAATCAATTTTTGTTTAAAGTTTGATTTAAATTGACAAGGCGAAAGTGAAGGGATAAAAAATAATGATTTAGAAGTTGGTGTTCAAAGTAACAGCCTGAAGAAAAGAAAACTGGGAAATGGAGTGCCTGTGACAATACAGGAGATATGCAAGATAATGAAGCCATGTGTTCTTATAGGCCAGGATTGGACCCACTGTCTGAAAGTTTCAGGATTGAAGTTATGGCAATCTGTTCTCCTTTTCTAAAAGCTAGCCCTGTCAGCTTGTTTTTCCACTCTGAAGAAATTTAAGGGCCTTTGTTATCCATAAGTTGTCTCAAGGAGGTAAGACCATGGACAACTTTAGTTTCTTCACAAGTAACTAGCTTCCTTCCAGTTTTCATTCCTTTCAGTCTTGTGTGTATCTTGTTACTCTCCTGTCTATTGCCTCCCCTTTCTGTTTAGTGGGGAGGGAGCTTTGCCATGCATGCCGCCCCCACTTACCTTCCTTCATTTGACATTCTGATCGTGCAGTCAGCATAGAACTCATATGCAGTAAGCAGCCATCCTGGAACAAAGACGAGAGGTGCTGAGGATGCAATACAGGATCTAGTCAGTCAGCTTCCTGTAGAGGTAGATTTGCCCTCCCTGTCACCTCCACTGTCATTACATCAATATAGTCTTTGTTCCCTTGTCTTTAGCCTTTAGGTTCCCTACATGAGGGAGCAAATATGTGAGCAGTCCTAGACTTCACCTTACACTCTCTGTGGTAGGCAGAATAATGACCCCTTCACAGATGTCCACCCCCTAGGCCCTGAAACCTGGCATATGTCACATTACATGACAAAGGGACTGTGCAGATGTGATTAAGGCTGTGTGCCTTAAAATAGGTTATCCTGGATTATCCCTGTAGGCCTGTTTTAGTCCATTTGGGCTTCTATAACAAAATACCATAGACTGGGTGGTTTTTAAACAACAGAAATTCATTTCTCACTGTTTTGGAGGCTGGGATGTTTAAGATCAAGGTATTAATATATTCAGTGTCTGGTGAGAGTCTGCTTCCTGATTTATAGACTGTCTTCTTGCTGTGTCCTCATGTGATGGAAGGGCCCAGGGAGCACTGAGATCTTTCTTCTGAGAGCAGTAATCTTATTCATGATCTAAGCATCTCCTAAAGGCCCCACCTCCCAGTGCCATCACATTAGAAGTCAGGATTCAATGTAGAATTTGGAGAGGACACAAATATTAAGTCTGTATAAAGACCCAGTCTAGTCACATAAGCCTTTAAAAGTAGAGAAGAGAGATGTGACCAAAGGGGAAGTTGAAAGATTCCAAGGATGAGAATTCAATATACCATTGCTGCTTATGAGATGTATGAGTTCACGTGCGAGGACCAGAGAGGCCTTTGGCTGAGGGTGGCCTTCAGCTGACACCAGCAAGTAATGGGCATTTCAGTCCTACAGCCAAAAGGAACTGGATTTTGCTAACAACTGAAATGTGTTTGGAAGCAGATTCCTCCCAGAGCCTCTTGATGAGAGTGTAACTGGCTGACACTTTGATTTTGTTTTTGTAAGACTGAGCAGAGAAATCAGACAAGCCCACCTGAACGTCTGACCTACAGAACTGTGATGATAAACTTGTGCTGTTTTAGGCTGCTAAATGGTGCTGATTTGTTATGGCAGCAATAGGAAACTTAATACACTAATATATCCACACTGCTATATATTAGTTACATAGGCCGGCTCCTCTCAGACTGAGGTGAAAGGCCATTTTTTAAAAATTAGAAAATTTAAAATTCCTAGTCTGTAATGGACTGATTCTTTTATAAATGCAATAAAAACAATTAGAAAAAATGACATGTAAAAAAAAAGCATACAAAATAGAAGCCCCAATTTTTTTTCTTTTTTGATTCAACTGTATAAAATTGCCCCTTCAAATTGCTATAAAAGTCTCTAAATGGTTACTCTTAAATACCTGCGAATCTCTTGCAGATCTGTGGACTGTCTGTGGATTGGCGTCAGTTCACAGGTCACATTTTGAATAGGACTGAGAAAAACAGCACCACATCCAATTTGTGAGGATGCAAATGAACACCTAGGGTGGGAGCATTGAAGAGTTCCTAGTCAACAGTATGGTGCTCACAGGGTTGTAAATTTGTGAAGCAGTTGCCATTAATCAAAAAGCCATCTGACTGCTGTGTGCCTTAGAGTCTAGTCAATGATAATACAGAAATAAATCAATTTTGCAAGTTGGGGGATGCAGTGAAAGGGCCGGGGGAGGTTTGATCTTCATGTCTGGTTTGTATGTTGCTAGCTGAACACTAACATAGTCACTGTCTTTGGCTGGAGTGACTGAAACTATTTGAGACCTTGCAGCCATGCAATTTAGGGTGACCATTCCAGGGTGATGGGTTGAACATTTAGTGAGGAAATGGAGACAAACCTTGAACAGGTCGTGATTATTCCTATGATCAGTTTCAAAGCAGAAAAACATCTTTTTATTCTGTTTTTGATATATGTGTTTAATGAAACTAGCATTATTTTAGAAAAAGGGGCCTTTGTTTCAGTGAAAATGATACATACTCATTGTGAAAACAAATAAAAAACCCCAATAATATGGAAAGTGCAAAAACAAGTAAAACTCAGTACCTGGAGCCCAGGAATAACTGCTGTACTTGTAAACATTCTTCTGGCTTCTGTACATGTGGGCATATGTGCACAGATATATGAATATACTTCTAATGAGATAAAATTATATATAGTGTGCTTTTCTAAAGTAAACTTTTAGGTGTCTTTTCATGGTGTCCAGAATAGGTCGGCATCATTTTTAATGGCTGCACACACAGAAGAATGTATGCACCATCCTTTTACCTAACCCAGTGTTGATTTATTTACATTTGGTTTCTACATTTTTGATGTTATAGATATCAGGTGAATGCTTTGGCACATACGTTCAGCACATGAACAATTTCTCTTTTGGAGGAAAACCTCTGAGTGGAATAGCTGTGCACAATCATGGCCTTAACTTTTTCATGACAGTTGCAGAAAGTCTGGTAAGTACTGGTCCCCATTCAGTGTACAGTTTTTCCATACCACTGACAACAGTGTGCTGCTAATTCCAACAAAAACATGGTCTTCCGGCTTAAGTTGATTAGGCTTTCATCTGTTTACTAGTTATTTGTGGAGGACCATGTGTTTGTGACTTCCATTTCATGTTCTTTGACAATTTTTCTATGGATTGTTCACTCTTACATTTAAGATACTAAGATATTTAAGAACTTTTTACATATTTGAAATTTGTCTATTTTATATTACATGTTTTACCATGTGAGTTCCACACCAACTTCTTACAGGTTCCTGGACCTGATTCCAATGTGTGTGTGTGTGTGTGTGTGTGTGTGTGTGTATGTGCACACATGCACGCATGTGTGAGGGAGTTTTCCCATGCATGACACCAAGCAATTCTCAAACACCAGCAGGATGTCTCAGAACTAAATTCTGATGCTATCTGCCCAGAGCTAGCCCCAGGTTTCCCGGGTGAAGGGCTCTGTCCTACAAGACTGCCCGCCACCCTCCACTCCAGACACTTGTCCCAAACCCCAGACTGTTGCCTGTACTTCTAACTAGCTAAAGATTGGAGGTTCTAACAACCCCCCCTTAGGTCGTTAATTCAGTTAATCTGCTAGAGAAGCTCACAGAACTCAGGAAAACACTTATCATTTTAATAAAGAGTACTGTAAAGGAAACAAGTTAACAGCTAGATGAAGACATACATAGGGCAAGTTCCCAAATAAGGAGCTTCTATTCTCCTAGAGCTTGGGGCCTGGCTTGGTGGCACATGGAGGCGTTCTGGTTTCCCAAGTGTGGAAGCTCTCTCCAATAGAGGAGCAGGATGCCAAAGGAGAGAGAATGCTCTTCTAATGGGTTATGGGAGGGTTTCATTGCATAGTCATGATCGATTAAATCATTGGCCATTGGGTGACTCAACCTTCAGCCCCCACCCTTGGGGGGTGGTCCAAAAGTCTCATTAACATGACAAGACACCCATCAACTTTAAGGGTCTGAAGTGTTTTCGGGAGCTGTGGATGAAGACCAAATATGCCTGAGAAATACATAGTTGGTCATATTAATGACCAAATACATATTTCTTACAGTTCATTATATTGCACCACATGTAACTTTTCCAATTGTGATAAGAACATGTAACATGAAATCTACCCTCTTAACAAACTTTTAAGTGCACATACAGTATTGACTACAGGCACAGTGTTATACAACCCATCTCTAGAGCTTACTCATTTTGCATAACTGAAACTTTATACACATTGAATAGCAATTCCCTTGCCTCAGCTCCTGCAGTCACCAGTCTACTCTCTGTTTCCAGGAATTGGACTATTTTAGATACCTCATATAAGTGGAATCCTACAGTATTTATCCTTCCCATGTGTCTTGCCAATGGATTTCAGCCCCAGGCAAGTTTGGGATGGATTCAATGTGACCAAAGAAATTGACAGCAAAAGTTCTTTGGTGTGAAAGGGTTTATTACCCAGCTTGTTCTCCTGGCAGTAGGTTGAGCACTAGCATCTCTGCCTCCGCACAGAGCACTGGACCGAGCTCTCTATATAGGGCAATAATAGCTTATTGCCTAAAGGTGTGGAAGCGGTAGTCTAGCAACAGGCCAGTTACATCATTAGGTGGTTTAAGTTCAGTGAGGATCTTGGCCATAGGAACCCCAACTTCTCCACACTCCACCCCTCCAGGATTCTCACCTTAAAATCTACATGCTTTCAATCTCCTGCAGTGGTCCCTGTGTGAGAAAGCTAGAGCTCTATAAGCAGATTCCACAACAGCAACACAGGATAACAACAAGGTAGAGATAATAACAAAAATTAAGATACAACAAGATTTTGATACAGGTAACAAAAATTATAATAATCCTCAGGCCAGAGGAGGTTCCTAATAACAAAAATTTGAAATAATCCTCAAGCCAAAGGAAGTTCCCAATCCACAAAGACTTAAGGGGCGATAAGACACATGTTTTAATGTGACCAACATAGGCAAATCTTGTCCATCAGGTAGGATGCATGCAAGAGAGTGGTCCTGTGATAGGACTGTAGCAGGAAGGGGGTCCTGTCCAGGTCTAGTATACCATACTTTAACTCCTTGCCCCATGGGGGTTACTGAAGGGTCTAAATATAGTGCTACTGGAGGTGCATGCACTGGCCATAATGATAAAACAAAACTCCCTGGTAAGATGCTCCTACCTTCTGGCCATTCAGGATATACTACTGTGACCTTTGGCAGCCACTCTACTGTTATTCCAGGAATACACAGGAGGCCAGCTTCCAGGCCTTGTCCTCAAGGTGCCAGGAGAGCTAGCCATTGTTGGTCCATGTGTTGAAAGGTCCAAGGCCACGTCTACTCAATGGAGTCTCTGGGGTTCAGTGCAGTTGGTGCTGGCAGCAAGATATTATTCTGGTGGCCAAAACTTGGCTTCAGTGATTCTTCCTTGGTTTGTACTTGCGGTTGTACAGGGGATGCAGCCATATGTGTTAACATGTACACGGGGCTCAGGGCTTCCTTTCTTGTTCTCTAGTTCAAAAGCTGTAGCATGGTCCATAAGTGGACTGACCATCCCTGCAGACTATTGGTATCTGACTTTAGTCCAACAAGCCATTGTGCCTCTCTCTCATGCCTGCTGCGGTAGGATTGTATGGCACATGAAACTTCCAATTGATTCCCAGCTGTCGCACCCATTCTTGCAGGGTATGTCCAGTAAAATAGGTGCCCTGATTACTCTCAATTATCTGTGGTCGGCCATAGGCAGCAAAGAGATGCTCCAGGCCTCTTTGGTCATCTGCTCATCTGCACAATGAGTAGGAGAAGCAACCAGAAGTCCAGTAGTCCACACAAGTGATGGCATACCGATATCCTTCTGAACCCAATATAGTCTTATCTGCCACCTGACAAGTGGTATAGGCCCCTTAGCTATTGTCCCTTGTTGCTGTGGGACTTGGTGAAAGTCCCTTTTGGAGCACATGACACACTCTACTAACTTCACCAAAGGTCAAAGGCAAGCCCCACCAATGGGCTAAAGCCCACATTGTCTTTTGCCTCACATGCAACAAACACTGATGTAAGTAACCATTGGGCTACATGAGAGGCAGGCTTTCCATCTAATCAACGTATCTGGGCCAATTTATCTGCTTCATCATTTCCTGGGGATGCCAGTGGCAAATGACCTGTCACATGGTATACTGTAATTATTTTAGTCTGACCACAGTCCCATAAGTCTGGCCACAATTCTTGCCCTAAAAGTGGTTGGTGACCAACCAGCCAGTTGGCATGGAACCAGGTTGGTAGCCACTGGGTCAAGCCCTGATAAACAGTCCAGCTGTCACTGCAGACAACTACAGGGGAGGGCTCCTGGCTGATCACAAGCCACACAGCCTGCAACTCTGCCCAGTGGCTGCTCTTCCCCTCACCATCTTCCATCCATATTGTCTCAGTCTTAGGATGGAAAGCTATGGCCCTACATTTTGGGGGCTGCCCATGGCTGGAGCCATCTGTGTACCATGCATGTTCAGGTATAGGAGCTCATCCCTCCTGACAGGACTCTCTGCTACTAATGGTTCAAAAGCAAGTTCTTACTACTTTTCAATAGTATATGTTATCGGCCCCAACAAGCATTGGAGTTCTTCACTCAAGGGGCTACTAGAGAGGGCACTACGCTGCTGTAGGTAAGCACCCCACTTGGCTAGTGTGGGCGTTTGTGCCATACCACTCCTTGGCTTTTGGGTCCAGTCTTGTAGCCCCCCAAGATGTGATAGGTAGTTATTACCTTTATCGGGGCCATTCCAGTGATGGGTTCTGTAGCCAGCAAGGCGTAGTACATGGCAACCAGTTGGTTTCTATCAAAGTGTATCATACCTCTGCCCTTTCCATAGTTGTGACCAGAATCCAATGGGTTGGTGAGTTTGTTCAAGCCACTGCCAGAGACCCCAGCCATAACCATCTTCAGTCACAGGGCTTTAATGAGTCTATCACACTCAAGGCCTGTATAGCCTTGACTGCCCGTTTTGCTATAGTAAAGGCAGATGCACATGTCTCATCCCAGTCCCACCTGACGCCCTTTCATACCAACCGGTAAAAGGGCTTCAGAATTTGTGCCAAGTGTGGGATAAACACTCTCCAGTAGCCTAGAAGACCCAGAAACTCCTGTAGCAATGCTACAGTTGTGGGGGTAGGAAAGGCCTGGACTTTATCTATAACTGCTTCTGGTATAACTTTGGTCTTACCCGATCAGACGACCCCCAAGAATTTGACAGACAAACCAAGTCCTTGAATGTTGGTGCTGTTCACAGCCCATCCTTTCTTCTGTAAATGTTGCAGCAGTCTAGGTGCTGCACCTTCTAGATCTGAAAGAGAATCAGACGTGAGCATGACACCATCCATATAATGGCACAGCCACACTGTTGGCAGGTTTTCGCATGTAGCCAAGTCCTGGGCTACAAGTCCATGACAGATGGTGGGGCTGTGGAGGTATCCCTCTGGAAGGATGGTGAAAGTCCATTGCCATCCTCCCCATGTGAAAGCAAACTGTTCCTGACTTTCCTGCTCAATGTCAATGGAAAAGAAGACATTAGCAAGATCTACCACATAAAGGTATGTTCCTAGTTCATGGCTGAGAGTATCCATCAAGCCTGCAATAGAGGGGACAGCAGCATGCATAGGGGGTATGACTTTATTCAGTTCTCTGTAATCCAGAGTCATACGCCAGGAGCCATCTGGCTTTTTTACTGGCCACATTGGGGAATTGAAAGGACTATGGGTGGGCTTTATAATACACACCTTTTCCAGCTCCTGGAGAGTTTCTCCAATCTCTTTATGCCCTCCAGGCAGTTTATATTGTTTGGTATTAGTCACCCGCTGAGGCACAGGCAAAGCTATGGGCGGGTGCCTAGCATGTCCCCTCAGAACTGTTTTCACAACATGTACTCTCAGTCTGAACTCATCTGCAGTGGTCTGCAAACATAGACCCTGCAGGATATCAATTCCCAAAATATACTCAGGAATAGGACATATATACACAGTATACTATTTTGGGGGTAGACGCTTGTTTCATTCTGATATCCTTAACCCCGTATCCATGTATTTTAGTGGGGGTCCTGAGAAAGTGCTCAGGATTCCCATGAATTAGTGAACATTCAGCCCCTGTGTCCACCAGAGCCAGTACATATTATATGTTCACTGGGGACCAGTGGCTAGCTATTTCAACATGTGGTCTCTGGTTCCCCCCCCCCCCCATCCCTCAGGGCAGATACTTTGACCTTCCTCTCAGTCAAACTGTGTTCCCCAATCACCTTCCTGTGTGGGCTCAAGTGAGGTTGGCTCGCTCTCCAGCAGGAAGTCTTGCAAACACACGGACTGGACTTGTGGCTCTGTCTCTGGCCTCTGCCTCTTTGGTCTTAATGGCTGGAACTGCTGCTCCAGTATCAGTTGTTGCCACAGTTGCAGTCAGATCCTATTTGTCTTCCCATCTAATTTCCTTCCATCTGCTCCTGCCCATATTAAATCAACCCACATATGGGTCCTCATAACCTTCATGGGGTCCTTTAAATTCTTCTTGTGAGTAGCAGACCTTATTTCTTTCTGTGTTGTCATTTCTTCAGCCTCTCCTAAGTCTGCTACTGTATGTGTCACCTCGCTTATGGGATGCCCTAAATGAGGGGAAAGAATGGCCACTAGAGACCCAAAGAGGGATGTAGGAGCCATTTGAAGTACAATATTTCTCATCCCAGTAGTGAAAATCTCTTCATCTGGGCCATAATTCTCTGGACTATAGATGGCATTTCTCATGCCTAGCTCTCGTAACACCTGTTGGAGTTCAGCATATGTCTGCCATCTAACAGGAGAGGATGGTAGATCACCTGGATTGGGCCACACAGCATGAAGTGCAGCCGTGAGCCAGTCAAGGATGGTGTGACTCCCTGGGGTCTGATGTGCATTTTGTAATCACTGCCTCAAGGTCGGCTGCACTGTCAGGGAAGCCTGCTTTCCCATCTCACATCCTGACAGAACAATTCCATCCACCCCTAAGTCCCACAGATGCAAGAGCCAAGCTGATATTGACTCCAAGGGCTTCTGCCTAAACTGGGAGCCCAAATCCACCAGCTCAGCCTGAGTATAGGGCGGACCATAGAGTGCTCCGTGACCTGGGGAGGGGCTGCTCCTCTCCTTGGGGAACCTTCAGCTGCTGGGTCTTTATTTTCTTTACCACCACTGGGAGTGCTTTCAATACAGGAGGGGCCATTGCCTCTGGCACCATGCCTTTTTCCTTCCCCAGCTCCTCTACTTACGGGGCTGATGGCACCTTTCTCTCCCCTCCCGAGTGCCTCCTCTGCTACAACCTTTACCTTTTCTACTGTGCCTCGCAGCAATGCTACCTCACTCTTCAGAAGGTGTCTTACCTTCACCTCAATGCTTTGCAGCTGGAGTTCTGGTGCCACCTCCACCTGTGCTTCCCTCAGGAGTTCGTCTTTTTCCTTGATGGCCTTTCCTCCTTCAGAGCACCTGGCATTGCTGCCGTTTTGTTCTGTAAGGAATGTTTTACCTCTTCAATGGCACCTTGCTGCTGGCATTCTCGTGTTGCCACCTCTTGCCTAAATGCCATTTCCTTCTTCAGTGAATCATCAGAAGTTTGCAGCTCATGTACTTGTGCTGCCATTTCTTGGGTCTTTTTCAGGAGCATGTCCTTCTCTTCTGTAGACTTTTTTTATACTGTGAGAACCAGCCATCTCACAGTCCCAGCTGCCTCATGGCCACTCTGTCTCTCAAAAGACCTACTTACTGTACCGAGGGCCACCCCTACTGCCTCAGGTATCACCTCCACTTCCTCCAGTCCTGGGTTGGGGCCAGTCCTCTAGGAGGCAAGCCACATCAGACCACATACCCACTGGGGGACAGTCCACTGTCTCCCCATTCACAGTAGCAGCCTGCTGAAGCACCCCTCCCATAAGGGCAGCCTGTCTTTTTTCTTGGTCAACAATGAACCCTGCCGAGTTTGCCAATTATCTTCCCAGTGGGTTTCAGCCCCCAGCAAGTTCGCTATGGCTTCAATGTGACCAAAGAAAATGACAGCAAACGTTCTTTGGGGTGAAAGGTTTTATTACCTGGCTTGTTCTCCCAGCAGTAGGTCGAGCTTTGGCATCTCTACCTCTGCCCAGAGCACTGGGCGGAACTCTCGCTATATAGTGCAATAATAGCTTATTACCTAAAGGTGTGGAAGTGGTAGCCTAGCAACAGGCCAGTTACATCACCAGATGGTTTAAGTTCAGTGAGGATCCTGGCAAAAGGAACCCCAACTTCCCCATACCATGTGTAACTTTTTAATATAATCAAATATGCTATTCTTTATGGTTTCTGGTTTTCATAACATACTTTCGAAGGCTTAATTTACTTTGGCATAAGATCTGTGCTTGTGTTATGCATGTAGATTTTTATTATCTTAAATGCCCAATTTCCCAAATACTATTTATTATTTCATCCACTCCCCACCAAATTTTGATTCCAGTCTGTATTATATACCTATTTTCTGTATGTTCCAGGGTGTATATGAAACTGGTCTTTACAGGGACACTTTTTTACTTGCAGTAGGATGTAGGAAAGTGTTGAAATCATGACAGAAGGTGTCACAGGTGAAATGGTTATCCCCTTCAGTCATTTAGCTATCAAAAGTTATCACTGCTTAATTGTGAAAAATTAAACTCTCCTCTTTCTGACAATTCAGTCTATTGAAGGGAAAATAAATACAATACAGGCATACTTCATTTTACTGCACTTTGCTTTGTTGTACTTTGCAGATACTGCAGTTTTTACAAACTGAAGGTTGGTGGCAGCCCTGCACTGAGCAAGTCTATTGGCACGATTTTTCCAACAGCATTTGCTCCCTTTGTGTCTCTGTGTCACATTTTGGTAATTCTCACAATATTTCGAACTTTATATTTATTATGGTGCCCTCTGCTGTCATCAGTGATTACAACTTGATAAAAATGCGAATGATGGTTAGCATTTTTGGGTAAAATTATAATATTTCCTGAATATCTCACCTGGCTTTAGCACATATGCATATCAACAGGCACTCAAGGGTGGAGAGAAGTATGGCTTTAGCGCATTTGCATCATTCCTCAGAGGTGGAGAGAAGTTCTTCTTCTTATCTGTGGGTAATTACCTGGGCAATGGAGGGCTTATCTGTACCTGAGAGGTGAGGAGGAAGGTTGTTTTGCTTCTGCTGGAGCAGGAAAGAGAGAAGGGCCCAGACTGCAGTTTGTAAGTAATGAACAGATTTCAAACTTTATTTCTACCTTTGACCGATTTTGGTTTTAGAGGTATTTTGCCCTGGGATTTCCTCTTCCTGGACCTACAGCATTTTTTAGCAATTAAGTATTTTTTAATTAAGGTATGTGTTAGGCAGGAAATTAGATATGAGCCAGATGGAAAGGGAATAAGGTCAGCAAAACCCCCTAGAAAGGACTCAGTTAACCAGTTAAAACTAGAAAGCCAGAAAAGACTCAGAGTTAATGAGTTAATCAGTTAAAGTTCAAAAGGTCAGGAGCAGCTTGGCCTTGAATGTTTGAATATTCCCCAGATAAAGAAAAGTATCTGAGCACAGCCCATGTCTTCATTGTGCCATTGTAAGATTTACTCTAGCCTGCTAAAAGGCCCAGCTATAAACAGCATAATAAAGACAGGGAGATCCCACCTTAAAGCCAAAATTGCATTTTGAAAAAACCCAGGACATTAAGAAGACTGATTCTTAACATATTCTTTAGCAAACAAATAACTCTGCCCACCTTGGAGGAAGGGCAGACAGTCTTGATTGATATGCTCCCAAACCAGGAGGCTGCTGTCCTGGGAGGGAATCACAGCAGTAAATTTCTTGTGTTAAACTAATCTTGCAGAATTACCTAGAGGAGTGATAAGAACCTTAATGTCTCATCAAAGATACTTGAGACCACTTAACAAGCCCACACCCTAACCCTTTGTCACATTCCTGGAAAAATCCTTAAAAGGGGGAACCCCCAGCCTTTCAACACGCTCCTCTCTCTGGGGTCGCCTACACTTTCTAAGTGAGTAACCTTTCAACGTTAAACTTTCTCCAACTTTCAGGGCGCCTTTCCTCCCTGAGGTTTCCTGCTGCACTTTTTCTCTATAAGTAACTTCAAATAAAACATTTACTCTGCTTCGCTACTGTGTCTCTGCCCTTCAATTCTTTGTTGAGCAGGGGACAAGAACCAAGGAAAATACACAACACCTTGCCCCCTAACAGTATGAACGTTTTTTTAAAGACCTAATTGTATCGCATGCTTAATAGACTACAGTATAGTGTAACCATAACTTTTATATGTACTGGGAGATTAAAAAAATCCATTTGACTTGCTTTATTGCAATATTTGTTTCATTGGGATGGTCTGGAACTGAACTTACAAATCTCTGAGGTGTGCCTGTATTTGACCCCAGATTTATGAGGGTGGGCTGATAAAGAAGTGGAAGAATGGGTTTAAATGATGGCTTTAAATGATGGCTTACTTTGTGTTTAGTGTGCATAACTCTGGTGTAGGGGGAAGGCATAGATCTGAATCTTCTTAGGTAATTTTTTCTTACTGGTGGAGGAGGTCATCGAGAGGACATGACTGGTAGTTGACCTGGGAGCTGGATCCACCTGACCCCTTCTCCAGCCTTGGAAAGTATGTTCTACCCTCCATTCCCTCAGCAGGAGCTGTTTTCAGGGATGCAGCCCTGAGAGAGCAATGTGTTGCTGAGCCTGGCTGGACTGAATAGTGACTGAGCCCAGTGGAGGCCTCTAGAAACCTGTGATTCTGGCGGCAGGTGTGGAGAGCCACTCACCTTGCAGTGGCCCCAGGCGAGCCTGGTAAACACACTCGCTTGCTTGTGAAACCTGCCTCCTACCCCTCTGGTGCGGTCTACTTCTTTCTTGGGTCTCTCTCTGCCCTCTGGGTATGGGGTCCAGTTTGTGAACCAAGAGTCCTGTGGGAGGGGTACTAAGGGATGTCAGCCAAAGGGGCAGTTTAAACAAACTGTTCACAGATTTCTTAAAAACTGGTTCAACTGATGTAGACTGTTTTACAGCTTGTGAGAACCTTTTCACTGTGGGTCAGCTTTTTGATGGACTTGCACAGGCTGTTGGTTCTCACATTTTGGGGCACCACAGGGCAGTGAGAAGCATCCAGCCTGTGGAGACCACTGACCAGAGAAGGAGCTTGTTGGAGTCCTCTCCTGGCAGAAACAGTGGTCCTGGCGTCTGGGGCCTGTGATGGCTCCTTTCTATGGGGTTCGCTCTGTTGGTTAGGTTCTGCCCTTTGATGACTGTTCCCTGCACTTGACTGGGCACTGAGGGAGTAGCTTGGCTGAGCATTAATGCCCCAACATGCAGAGGTTATGTTTTGTGGTACAGTACTTGCCCAGGGCATATCTTTTTTTTTAATAATTTATTTTGGTATCATTAATTGACAAATACATGTGCAATATTATGGTTATTAAACTACCCCTTCATCAGGTCCCCCCACCAACCCCATTACAGTCACTGTCCATCAGCGTAGTGAGATGCTATAGAATCACTACTTGTCTTCTCTGAGTTGTACTGCCCTCCCCGTGCCCCCCCAACATTACATCTGCTCATCATAATGCCCCTTTTCCCCCTTGTCCCTCCCTTCCCACCCATTCTCCCCAGTCCCTTTCCCTTTGGTAACTATTAGTCCATTCTTGGGTTCTGTGAGTCTGCTGCTGTTTTATTCCTTCAGTTTTTTTCTTTGTTCTTATACACCACATATGAGTGAAATCATTTGATACTTGTCTTTTTCGGCTTGGCTTATTTCACTGAGCATAATACCCTCTAGCTCCATCCATGTTCTTGCAAATGGTGCAATTTGTTTTCTTATGGCTGAATGATATTCCACTGTGTATATGTACCACATCTTCTTTATCCATTCATCTACTGATGGACACTTAGGTTGCTTCCATTTCTTGGCTATTGTAAATAGTGCTGCGATAAACATATGGGTGCATATGTCTTTTTGAAAATGGGCTGCTGCATTCTTAGGGCAAATTCCTAGGAGTGGAATTCCTGGGTCAAATGGTATTTCTATTTTGAGTTTTTTGAGGAACCTCCATACTGCTTTCCACAATGGTTGAACTAATTTGCAGTCCCACCAGCAGTGTAGGAGGGTTCCCTTTTCTCCACATCCTCGCCAACATTTGTTGTTGTTTGTGTTTTGAATGTTGGCCATTCTCACTGGTGTGAGGTGATATCTCATTGTGGTTTTAATCTGCATTTCTCTGATGATTAGCGATGTGGAGCATCTTTTCATGTGCTGTTGGCCATCTGAATTTCTTCTTTAGAGAAGTGTCTATTCATGTCCTCTGCCCATTTCTTAATTGGATTATTTGTTTTTGTTTGTTAAGGCGCATGAGTTCTTTATATATTTTGGATGTCAACCCCTTATCAGATACGGCATTTATGAATATATTCTCCCATACTGTAGGATGTCTTTTTGTTCTACGGATGGTGTCCTTTGCTGTACAGAAGCTTTTCAGTTTGATATAGTCCCACTTGTTCATTTTTGCTTTTGTTTCCCTTGCCTGGGGAGATATGTTCATGAAGAAGTCGCTCATGTTTATGTCCAAGAGATTTTTGCCTATGTTTTTTTCTAAGGGTTTTATGGTTTCATGACTTACATTCAGGTCTTTGATCCATTTTGAGTTTACTTTTGTGTATGGGGTTAGACAGTAGTGCGGTTTCATTCTCTTACATGTAGCTGTCCAGTTTTGCCAACACCAGCTGCTGAAGAGGCTGTCATCTCCCCATTGTATATCCAAGGCTCCTTTATCAAATATTAATTGACTGTATATGTTTGGGGTAATGTTTGGATTTTCTATTCTGTTCCACTGGTCTGTGGGTCTGTTTTTGTGCCAATACCAAGTTGTCTGGATTACTGTGACTTTGTAGTAGAGCTTGAAGTCAGGGAGGGTAATTCCCCCTGTTTTATTCCTCCTTCTCAGGATTGCTTTGGCTATTCAGGGTCTTTTGTGGTTCCATATGAATTTTAGAATTATTTGTTCCAATTCATTGAAGAAAGCTTTTGGTAATTTGATAGGGATTGCATTGAATCTGTAGATTGCTTTAGGTAGTATAGCCATTTTGACAATATTTATTCTTCCTAGCCAAGAGCATGGGATGCATTTCCATTTGTTAGTGTCCTCGTTAATTTCTCTTAGGAGTGTCTTGTAGTTTTCAGAGTACACGTCTTTCACTTCCTTCGTTAGGTTTATTCCTAGATATTTTATTCTTTCTGATGCAATTGTGAATGGAATTGTTTTTCTGATTTCTCTTTCTGTTAGTTCATCTTTAGTGTATAGGAAAGCAACAGATTTCTGTGTGTTAATTTTGTATCCTGCAACTTTGCTGAATTCAGATATTAGTTCTGGTAGTTTTGGAGTGGAATATTTAGGGTTTTTTATGTACAGTATCATGTCATCTGCAAATAGTGACAATTTGACTTTTTCTTTACCAATCTGGATGCCTAGTATGTCTTTGTTTTGTCTGATTGCCGTGGCTAGGACCTCCAGTACTATGTTGAATAACAGTGGAGAGAGTGGGCATCCCTTTCTTGTTCCTGATCTTAGATGAAAAGCTTTCAGCTTCTCGCTGTTAAGTATGATGTTAGCTATGGGTTTGTCATATATGGCCTTTATGATGTTGAGGTGCTTGATGTCTATACCCATTTTGTTGAGTGTTTTAATCATGAATGGATGCTGAATTTTGTCTAATGCTTTTTTAGCATCTATGGAGATGATCATGTGGTTATTGTTCTTCTTTTTGTTGATGTGGTGGATGATGTTGATGGATTTTCGAATGTTGTACCATCCTTGCATCCCTGGGATGACTCCCACTTGATCATGGTGTATGATCCTCTTGATGTATTTTTGAATTCGGTTTGCTAATATTTTGTTGAGTATTTTTGCATCTACGTTCATCAGGGATATTGGTCTGTAGTTTTCTTTTTTGGTGAGGTTTTGGTATTAGAGTGATGCTGGCTTCATAGAATGAGTTTGGAAGTATTCCCTCCTCTGTTTTCTGAAAAACTTTAAGGAGAACGGGTGTTATTTCTTCTCCACATGTCTGGTAGAATTCAGAGGTGAATACATCTGGCCTGGGGGTTTTCTTCTTGGGTAGTTTTTTGATTACTGATTCAATTTATTTGCTGGTGATTGGTCTGTTTAGTTTTTCTGTTTCTTTCTTGGTCAGGCTTGGAAGGTTGTATTTTTCTAAGAAGTTGTCCATTTCTTCTAGGTTTTCCAGCTTGTTAGCATATAGATTCTCATAATATTCTCTTAGAATTCTTTGTATTTCTGTGGGGTCCTTCGTTATTTTTCCTTTCCCGTTTCTGATTCTGTTTATGTGTGTAGATTCTCTTTTTCTCTTAATAAGTCTGGCTGGGGGGTTATCTATTTTGTTTATTTTTTCGAAGAACCAGCTCTTGGTTTTATTGATTTTTTTCTATTGTTTTATTCTTCTCAATTTTATTTATTTCTTCTCCGATCTTTATTATGTCCCCCTTCTTGTGACTTTGGGCCTCATTTTTCTTCTTTTTCCAATTTCATTAATTGTGTCTTTAGACTATTCATTTGGAAATGTTCTTCCTTCTTTAAATAGGCCTGGATTGCAATATACTTTCCTCTTAGAACTGCCTTTGCTGTGTCCCACAGAAGTTTTGGCCTTGTGTTGTTGTTGTCATTAGTCTCCATATATTCTTTGATTTCTGTTTTGATTTGGTCGTTAACCCATTGATTAATTAGGAGAATGTTGTTAAGTCTCCATGTATTTGTGAGCCTTTTTGATTCTTTCTAAAATTTAGTTCTAGTTTTATACCTTACTGATCTGAGAAGTTGGTTGGTAGGATTTCAGTATTTTTGAAGTTACTGAGGTTCTTTTTGTGACCTAGTATGTGGTCTACTCTGGAAAATGTTCCATGTGCACTTGAGAAGAATGTGTATCCTGCTGCTTTTGGATGCAGAGTTCTGTAGATGTCTGTTAGGTCCATCTGTTCTAGTGTGTTGTTCAGTGCCTCTGTGTCTTTACTTATTCTCTGTCTGGTTGTTCTGTCCTTGGGAGTGAGTGGTGTGTTGAAGTCTCCTAAAATGAATGCATTGCTGTCTATTTCCTCCTTTAATTCTGTTAATATTTGTTTCACATATTCTGGCGCTCCTGTGTTGGGTGCATATATATTTATAATGGTTATATCTTCTTGTTGGACTGACCCCTTTATCATTATGTAATATCCTTCTTTGTCTCTTGCTACTTTCTTTGTTTTGAAGTCTATTTTGTCTGATACAAGTACTGCAACACCTGCTTTTTTCTCTTTGTTGTTTGCATGAAATATCGTTTTCCATCTCTTCACTTTTAGTCTGTGTATATCTTTGGGTTTGAGGTGAGTCTCTTGTAAGCCGCACATAGATGGGTCTTGCTTTTTTATCCATTCTGTTACTCTGTGTCTTTTGATTGGTGCCTTCAGTCCATTTACATTTAGGGTGATTATTGATAGATATGTACTTATTGCCATTGCTGGCTTTAGATTTGTGGTTACCAAATGTTCAAGGGTTGCTTTTTTACTATCTAACAATCTAACTTCACTTTTTTGTTAAGTTATTGTAAACACAGTCTGATGTTTCTCTATTTCTCTCTCTTCTTATTCTTCCTCCTCCATTCTTTCTATAATAGGTGTTTTATTCTTTGCCTTTAGTTGGTATTTGGATGGTCTGCTTTCTTTGCTATGATTTTATTTTCTCTGGTGACATTTTTTTAGCCTTAGGGGTTCTTCCATCTAGAGCAGCCCCTTTAAGATGTCCTGTAGAGGTGGTTAATGGGAGGCAAACTCTCTCAACTTTCGTTTGTCTGGAAATTGTTTAATCTATCTGTCATTTTTAAATGATAATCATGCTGCATACAATATTCTTGGTTTGAGGCCCTCTGTTTCATTACATTAAATATATAATGCCATTCTCTTTTGGCCTGTAAGGTTTCTGTTGTGAAGTCTGATGATAGTCTGATGGGTTTTCCTTTGTAGGTGATCTTTTTTCTCTCTCTCACTGCCTTTAATACTCTGTCTTTATCTTTGATCTTTGCCATCTTAATTATTATGTGTCTTGGTGTTGTCTTCCTTGGTTCCCTTGTGTTGGGAGATCTGTGGGCTTCCGTGGACTGTGTGACTATTTCCTTCCTCAATGTGGAAGTTTTCACCAATTATTTCTTCAAAGACACTTTCTATCCCTTTTTCTCTCTCTTCTTCCTCTGGTACTCCTGTAATGCGAATATTGTTCCGTTTGTATTTGTCACACAGTTCTCTTAATATTCTTTCATTCCTAGAGATCCTTTTATCTCTGTCTGCCTCAGCTTCTCTGTATTCCTGTTCTGTGACTTCTATTCCATTAACAGTCTCTTGCATCTCATCCAGTCTGCTGTTAAGCCCATTGATCGCTTGTCTGATTTCTGCATTGTCTTTCCTCACTTACCTCCCTTCCTCCCTCAGCTCTTGTGTATTTCTCTGTAGATCCATGAGCATAGGTATGACTTTAATTCTGAAATATTTTTCAGGAAGACTGTGCATTTCCATCCCTTTAGGCTCCCTCTCTGGGTTGTCTGGTTGATCTTAGTCTGGACCATATTCCTGTCTTTTCATGGCTATAGAAGTGGTCGCTGGTAGTTGCCACGTATGTCAGCTGGGCTCTTTAAGACTTTAAAAGGAAAAAAAAAGAGAGAGAGAAAAAAGTAAAAAAGAAAAAAGGAGAAGAAACAACAAAAAACAAAACAAAGCAAAAAAACCCAAAACAAAACAAAACAAAACAAACAAACAAAGAAAAAAACGTGCACCGAGAGTAGAGTCTGTGGGGATGCTGTAGGTGGCACTGTTGCTCCACTATTCCGCAGCCATGGCTGCGCTGCTCTGCAGGGCCCTTTAAAGCTCTGGCCGGGGTGGGAACGAGTGGGAGGCTGTTGATCTCTGTGGAAAGTCTAAGTGCTGCCACCCTTTCCCAGTCCCCTGCTAAGGGGTCCGAAACTCCCCAGGACCCCCAGCCTGCTGGACTGAGTGTGCCGGGATTATCCGGCTCCTCTGCTGGGTTCCTGTCTCTTTAAGACCACTGAAAAAAGTGCGCACTTTTCTTTTTTTTTTTTCCTTCCCGGGAGCCGGCTGCAAGCACCCTGGCACATTCCCCACTCACATCCTGCACCGCTGTCTCTCCAATCTCCGCTACACCACATGATGTGTGTCAGCGCTCCCCGCACAGATCACCAGGGCTGGTTATTTCGCGGGGGGTACTTCCACTCCCTCCCCGCTCTGAATCCTCTCCTCCCACCAGTGCGCTGGCGTGGGGGAGTGCTCTCATCTCGCCAGGTCACGGCTCCGTATCTTACCCCCCTCGCGGGGTGCCATGTCCTCTCTGGTGTAGCTGCACGCTGTGCGCTTTCCTGTGTATTCTGGTCTCTCTTTTAGGAATAGTTGTATTTGCATAGATATATATAGTTTTGAGAGGAGATTTCTGCCACCCTGCTTACGCCGCCATCTTCCTGGAAGTCCCCTCTATTTTATTTGCTACTCATTACATACCTCTAGTGTAACTGTGAGATAGGGTTTTCTGTTACCATTTGGATGATGATGTAGTCACACTTGTGTGCTTGTGAATTAGGCCTGAAGAAAATCTTTTAAGCGATTATTATAGCTTTGAGACTCCTAACTGAGTTGCTGAACTGACAACTGGGAATTATTATAAACATGTATCAGTATTTGTCTTAGGCGAAAGTATCACAGCATATGTTCATTCTTTTATTCAACATATCTGGGTGCCATCTATATGCCATGCACTGTCTTGGGCACAGCAGGGTATATCAGTGGACAAAGCAGATAGAATTCCCTGCCCATCTGTGTTCCTTTGAACCTAAATATTTTCAATGTCAGGCATCCAATTCCCTTACTGGGAGCCATCTAGTTTTCAAACAGTTTTAAATATTTGAAGGAGCTCTATTATGTTGATCCTAAATCTGTTTCCCTGTTGCTTTTATGTACTTAGTCTGAGGTTCTATCTCTGAACCACTCTAGATCTATCTAATCTCTCTTTCACATGATGGCCCTTCAAGTATTTGAAAATACTTGTGTTCCTCTTAAGGCTCCCCACTTGGTTATTTGATGTGTAGAAGTGCATGTAGAAATATGTGTAGATATATGACTCGGTGTAATATAACAATGTAAATCAATGAAACCTGGTTTTGCTGGTTGAGTGTATTCATTCTCTACTTCTCTGAATCCCTGGAGTATAGGCACATGAATCATCCTGCCACCCAGGGATTAAATAAGAGCTTACCCTTGCTCAGTGTTAGTTACTGGAATACTTTCATGTGCAGAGCCATTTGGTGCTCACCATAATCCTGGATGGCAGGTGTTATACCCATTTAACAGATGAACTAAGTTCAAAGGTTAAGTGGCTTACAAGGTGTCATAGTGCTTCGACCTGACAAAAAAAATATCCATGTTTTTCATAGTATAGTTCTACATACATACTCTATACCTTACTAGCTTTGAGGAAGTGATTTTATGCTGTAGGATATTCTGTTATTTGATTGTAGTTGCTGGAAGAACCCTAAACTCAATATAAAAAGGTTCCCCTTCTGAATATTAGGAGAACTTGAGCAGAGGCATTTCCTGGGGGCACTCCATCATTCCTTACCACCCCTGTGCTGTTTCTGGGCTTCCTCTTCCCCGCCTTACTTTCTGGTTGTGTAACTTTCCTCTTTAGTCTTTTTTTTTTTCTCTTCTGCTGCTGATGCACAGGCTTTTATCTGACTGGCAAGGTCCATGACCTTAGGGCTAACACGTTCTCTGACACTGGCAGACTCTAAGTACCTCTGAATCTGCAGAGGGGGTGCAATGATAAGCACACCCTGTGAGCCAACAAATTAAAATGTATTTGTAGGAAATTGCTCCAGCAAAAGATTTTATGCCACATGTTGGGAGGTGGTGAGAAAAACTCACAAAAAGGAAAATATGCTACTTGGTAAACTACAGCAAAGCTGGAGTGAGTAGTAGTTAAGGCACAGATACCAAATGTATAATGGGACGGGCTTTCATAATCACAATCCAGAAAAACTGTTAGTGCTGCATAAGAGTAGGAAGAACACTGGACCTCATGAGAAGGAATGAGACATGAGCTCCTTAGAGGTGCAAAATCAAATGAACATCCCACTCCTTAATCTGCAAGGATAAGAAATCTCTTCTGTCTCTGGCTAAAAGTAACTCAAGTAGTTCACTGCAGCTGTATCTTTAATCAGCAAAGAACAACTGTTTGCATAGTAAATAACTTATGGTGGTATGATTTGTACTTAAATTTGCTCTACTATTCCTCTAAGTTGTCACCTCAGGTCAACATAGTTCAATATACTGCTTTTACCATTTCTCAATAAGACAGTGTTATAATTAAGCACCAAATAATTAGCTGCCTTTTCTCACATGAAAATCTCAGTTGCCTTGAAAGACAGCACCAGTGGTTTATTTTCCACAGTTTAAACCAGCTAGTTCATTATCAGTTAAAATTCCCTCCCTTATTTTCTGCTGTGACACCTAAGATTCACAAAGGAGTTTTTGCAAGGATTGCTCATCTTTCTGAGTAGGGCTACTACCTACTAGGCACTGAATTTCATATTTTATATTTATTTATACTCTTCTTTCCACAGAAGGACTTTTGTGGCCTCCAACAAAACACATGTGCAATTCAGTTTAGTTGAATAAACATTTGTGAAGTACTATACTCTTTAATAGGAATTGGGCTGTGGATAAGTTATGGTTCCTATACCTAGGATCCTCACTGAATTTAAACCACCTGATGATGTAACTGGTCTGTTGCTAGGCTACTGGTTCCACACCTTTAGGCAATAAGCCATATTGAACTATATAGAGAGCTCGGCCCAGTGCTCTTGGCAGACGCAGAGACCTAGTGCTCAACCTACTGCCAGGTAACAAACCGTTTCACCCTCAAAGAACGTTTGCTGTCATTTTCCTTGGTCATATTGAAGCCATAGCAAACTTACCTGGGGCTTAAACCCATTGGCAAGACAATTGGCGAAGTCAGCAGGGTTCATTGTTGACCAAGGAAAAAGTCAGGCTGCCCTTATGGGAGGGGTGCTTCAGCGGGCTGCCCCTGTGAATGGGGAGACAGTGGATTGTCCCCAGTGGGCATGTGGTCTGAAGTGGCTTGCCTCCAAGAGGACTGGGCCCACCTCAGGACTGGAGGCAAGTGGAGGTGACACCTGAGGGAGTAGGGGTAGCCATGCTATAGTAAGTAGGTCTTTTGAGAGACAGTGTCTGTGAGGCAGCAGGGACTGTGGGTTGGCTGATTCTCAAAGTAATAAAAAAGTCTGCAGAAGAGAAGGACATGCTCCTGAAAAAGACCCAAGAAATTGTGGCACAAGAATGCAAGCTGCAAACTGCTGTGGATTCCCTGAAGAAGGAAATGGCATTGAGGCGAGAGGAGGCAGCACGAGAATACCGGCGGTGAGATGACATTGAAGAGGTAAAAGATTCCTTACAGAATGAGACGGCAGCACTGCCAGGTGCTCTGAAAGAGGAAAAGGTCATCAAGAAAAAAGATGAAGACAAACTCCTGAGGGAAGCACAGGTGGAGGTGGCATGAGAATGCCAGCTGTGAAGCATTGGGGTGAAGGTATGAGAGCTGCTGAAGACTGAGGTAGCATTGCTGTGAGGCATGGTAGAAAAGGTAAAGGATGTAGCAGAGGAGGCACACAAGGGAGTGGAAAGAAAGGTGCCATTAGCCCCAGAAATGAAGTTGCACTAGAAGGATGAAGGGGCGGTGCTGGAGGCAGTGACCCCTCCTGTATTGAAAGCACACCCTGTGGCTGTAAAGAAAATAAAGACCAAGCAGCTGAAGGTTCCCCAAGGAGAGGAGCAGCCCCTCCCCAGGTCACGGAGCACTCTATGGTCCGCCCTGTACTCAGGCTGAGCTGGTGGGTTTGGGCTCCCGGTTTAGGCAGAAGCCCTCGGAGTCAATATCAGCTTGGCTCCTGCATCTGTGGAACTTAGGGGTGGATGCAATTGTTCTGTCGGGACCAGAGACGGGAAAGCTGGCTTCCCTGACAGTGCAGCCTGCCTTGAGGCAGCGATTACAAAATGTACATCAGACCCCAGGGAGTCACACCCCCCTTGATTGGCTCATGGCTGCACTTCGTGCTGTGTGGCCCAATCCGGGTGATCTACCATCCTCTCCTGTTAGATGGCAGACATATGCTGAGCTCCAACAGGTGTTACGAGAGTTAGGCATAAGAAATGCCATCTATAGTCCAGAGAATTATGGCCCAGATGAAGAGATTTTCACTACTAGGATGAGAAATATTGTGCTTCAGATGGCTCCCACATCCCTCTTTGGGTCTCTAGTGGCCATTCTTTCCCCTCATAAGCGAGCATCCCATAAGCGAGGTGACACATACAGTAGCAAACTTAGGAGAGGCTTAAAAAAATGAGAACATGGAAAGAAATAAGATCTGTTACTCACAAGAAGAATTTAAAGGACCCTATGAAGGTTATGAGGACCCATATGTGGGTTGATTTAATATGGGCAGGAGCAGATGGAAGGAAATTAGATGGGAAGTCAAATAGGATGTTACTGGAGCTAAGGCAACAGCTGAAAGAGGAACAGCAGTTCCAGCCATTAAGACCAAAGAGGCAGAGGTCAGAGACAGAGCCAAAAGTCTGGCCTGTGTGTTTACAACATGTCCTGCTGAAGAGCAAGGCAACCTCACTTGAGCCCACACAGAAAGGTGATTGGGGATCACAGTTTGACTGAGGGGAAGGTCATGGTGTCTGCCCTGAGGGACCAGGGGGCATCAGAGGCCACATGTTGAAATAACTATCCATTGGTCCCCAATGAACATACAACGTGTCCTGCCTCTGGTGGACACAGGGGCTGTACGTTCAGTGATTCATGGGAACCCTGGTGGTTCCCCAGGACCCCCACTATCATAGATAGATGTGGGATAAAGCTATCAGAGTGAAAAAAGACCAAACCCTTTGGTAATAGGGCATCTACCCCCAAAAGAGTATACTGTGTATATATCTATTCCTGATTATATTTTGTGATTGATATCCTGCAGGGTCTATGGTTGCAGACCACTGCAGGAGAGTTCAGACTGAGAGTATGTGTGGTGAAGGCAGTTCTGAGGGGACATGCTAGGCACCCGCCCATAGCTTTGCCTCGGTGGTTGACTAATACCAAACAATACAAACTGCCTGGAAAGTATAAAGAGATTGGAGAAATCCTCCAGGAGCTCAAAAAGGCTGATATTTAAAGCCCACCCATAGTCCTATCAGTTCCCCAGTGTGGCCAGTAAAAAAGCCAGATGGTTCATGATGTATGACTGTGGATTACAGAGAACTGAGTAAAGTCACACCCCGTATGCATGCTGCTTTCCCCTCTATTGCAGGCTTGATGGATACCCTCAGACATGAACTAGTGACATACCATTATGTGGCAGATCTTGCTAATGCCTTCGTTTCCACTGACATTGAGCAGGAAAGCCAGGAACAGTTTGCTTTCACATGGGAAGGATGGCAATGGACTTTCACCATCGTTCCAGAGGGATACCTCCACAGCCCCACCATCTGTCATGGACTTGTAGCCCAGGACTTGGCTACATGGGAGAAACCGCCAATGGTGGGGCTCTTCCATTATATTGGTGATGTCATGCTCATGTCCAATTCTCTTTTAGATCTAGAAGGTGCAGCACGTAGACTGCTGCAACATTTACTGGAGAAAGGATGGGCTGTGAGCAGTACCAAGGTTCAGGGACCTGGTTTGTCTGTCCAATTCTTGGGGGTTGTCTGGTCAGGTAAGACCAAAGTGATACCAGAAACAGTTATAGATAAAGTCCAGGCCTTTCCTACCCCCACAACTGCAGCATTTCTATAGGAGTTTCTGGGTCTTCTAGGCTACTGGAGAGTGTTTATCCCCCACTTGGCACAAATTCTGAAGCCCTTATACTGGTTGGTATGAAAAAGCGTCAGGTGAGATTGGGATGAAACATGTGCATCTGCCTTTACTACAGCAAAATGGGCAGTCAAGGCCGTACAGGCCTTGGGTGTGATAGACCCATAGAGGCCCATGGATGTTCACGTGAGTGAAGACAGTTATGGCTGAAGTCTCAGGGAGTGGCTTGAACCAACTCGCCAACCCATTAGATTCTGGTCACACCTCTGGAAAGGGGCAGAAGTATGATATACTTAGAAAGAAAAACAACTGGCTCCTGTGTATCATGACTTGAGGGCTATCAAACAACCATTGGAATGGCCTCAATAAAGGTAATAACCACATATCTCAACTTGGGGTGGGTCTGAGACTCGACCCAAAAGCCAAGGATTGGTGTGGCAAAAACGCCCACAATAGGCAAGTGCCGTGCTTACCTACAGCAGCATAGTGCCCTCTCTAGTAGCCCCTTGAGTGAAGAATTCCACTGCTTATTGGGGCTGGTGACATATAGTATTGAAAAGCAGGAAGAACTTGCTTTTGAACCATTAGTAGCAGAGAGTCACTATCGGGAGGGAAGAGCCCCTATACCTGAAGATGCATGGTAGACAGATGGCTCCAGCCATGCACAGCCCCCCAAATGGAGGGCCTTAGCTTTTGAACCTAAGACTGAGACAATATCGATTGAAGACGTTGAGGGGAAGAGCAGCAAATGGGAAGAGCTGTGGGTTGTGTGACTTGTGGTCAGCCAGGAGCCCTCCCCTATAGTTGTCTGCACTGACAGCTGGGCTGTCTATCAGGGCTTGGCTCTGTGTCTACCAACCTGGTACCCTGCCAACTGGCTGGTTGGTCACCCACCCTTTTGGGGACAAGAACTGTGGCAAGGCTTATGGGCCTGTGGTCAGACTAATATAATTACAGTATACCGTGTGACAGGTCATTTGCCACTGGCATCCCCTGGAAATGATGAATCAGATAAATTGGCCCAGATACACGTTGGTTAGATGGAAAGCCTGCCTCTGATGTAGCCCAATGGTTACATCAGCGTTTTTGGCATGCAGCATAAAAGACAATGTGTGAGCTGTAGCCCATCGGTGGGCCTTGCCTTTGACCTTTGAAGAAGTTAGTAAGACCCAGCAGGAGTGTGTTGTGTGCTCCAAAAGGGACTTTCACTGAGTTCCACAGCAACATGGGACAGTAGGTAAGGGGCCTGTACCCCTCTTCAGGTGGCAGATAGACTATATTGGGCCTCTACCTGTGTCAGAAGGATATTGGTATGCTATGACTCGTGTGGACACAGCTACTGGACTTCTGGTTGCTTTTCCTACCCATTGTGCAGACCAGCAGATGACCAAAAGAGGCCTGCAGCATCTCTTTGCTGCCTAAGGCTAACCACAGGTAATTGACAGTAATCAGGGCACCCATTTTACTGGACACACACTGCAAGAATGGATGTTACAGCTGGGAATCATATGGAAGTTTCATGTGCCATACACTCCTACTGCAGCAGGCATGAGAGAGAGGCACAATGGCTTGTTAAAATCTGCACTAAAGTCAGATACCAATAGTCTGCAGGGATGGTCAGTCTGCTTATGGACAGTGTTACGGCGTTTGAACGAGAGACCCCGAAAGGGAGCTCTGAGCCCTGTAGACATGTTAACACATATGGCTGCCTCCCCTATACAACTGCAAGTACAAACCAAGGAAGAATCACTGAAGCCGTGGTTCGGCCACCAGAATAATATCTTGCTGCCAGCACCAACTGCACTGAACCCCAGAGACTCCATTGAGTAGACGTGGCCTTGGACCTTTCGACACATGGACCAATGATGGCTGGCTTCCCTGGCACCTTGGGGACAAGGCCTGGAAGCTGGCCTCCTGTGTATTCCTGGAATAACAGCAGAGTGGCCGCCAAAGGTCACAGTACTATATCCTGAATTGCAGAAGGTAGGAGCATCTTACTGGGGAGTTTTGTTGTATCATTATGGCCAGTGCATGTACCTCCAGTAGCACTATATATAGAGACGCTTTAATAACTCCCATGGTGAAAGGAGTAAAAGTATGGTATACTAGACCTGGACGGGATCCCCTTCCTGCTACAGTCATATCACAGGACCACTCTCTTGCATGCATCCTATGTGATGGACAAGATTTGCCTATGTTGGTGTCATTAAAACATGTGTCTTATCGCCCCTAAAGTCTTTGTGGATTGGGAACTTCCCCGGCTTGAAGATTTTTATAATTTTTATTATTAGGAGCCTCCTCTGGCTTGAGTATTATTATAAATTTTGTTACCTGTATCCAAATCTTGTTGTATTTTAATTTTTGTTATTATCTCTAGGTTGTTGTTATCCTCTGTTGCTATTGTGGAATCCAGTTACAGTACTCCAGCTTTCTCACACAGGGACCATTGCAGAAGACTGAAAGCATGTAGATTGTAAGGCAAGAATCCTGGAGGGGTGGAGTGTGGGGAAGTTGGTGTTCCTATGGCCAGGATCCTCACTGAACTTAAACCACCTGATGATGTAACTGGCCTGTTGCTAGGCTACCGCTTCCACAACTTTAGGCAATAAGCTATTACTGTACTATACAGAGAGCTCGGCCCAGTGCTCTGCAAGGAGGCAGAGATGCTAGTGCTTGACCTATCACGGGAGGAACAAGCCAGGTAATAAACCCTTTCATCCCAAAGAACGTTTTGCTGTCAATTTCTTTGGTTACATTGAATTCATAGTGAATATGCCCGGGGCTGAAACCCATTGGCAAGACATCAGCACTGGCCTATAACTACTTCAATAAGTGTAGATTTAAAGGAAAATGAAAATAATGTGTAAAATTGCAAGTGAATATAGCACCTCAGAGAAAGCAGTTCATTTCCTGATGTTTTTAAAGCAATAGTCAACGGTGTAATGTTTCTAAAGAGAGTCCACATCACCTGGGAAGCCACTGGCCTCATCCCATTACCATAAAGTTCCTCCATATCTTGGACTCTATCATTCAATTCAGTTTCTAATGTGTAGTTTTAAGAGCGATGTTTAACAAAGTAGAAGAAGGAGTTCAAGATGTTAAGATGCCTGAAAAATATTGTATTGAGAATACTGCAAAGGTTTAGCTGGGTATAAAGAAGATAGGGTAGCCATGATGACCTCTGTCATATCTATGAAAGGGTGTTTTGTTTCAAAAGGCTCGTTTTATTTTGCTTCAAAACATAATAAATATCAATGAGTATAAATATAAACACGGCATACTGATGGTAAGGCTGCTCCCTAAATGAATGAATGAGCATCTGCAGGGCTGTTGTAAAGGAGTTTCCTGTGTTGCTGGGTAGGTTTCTATGATTCTCATGTGAACACTTTGTGTTTTTCGTTTTGCTAAAGAAAAATTTCCTGCTTTTTTCAATTTAAAATAGTTTAAAGAAGACTTGAGTTCTTTCATATCATAATATGTAGGCTAAAATTTTAGGCTGCAGATAATGTATTTGTTTACCTGAGAAGCAATTATTCAATATAAAATGCTAATTTTATGTGGGTTATTGTTTATATCTGAATCTGAACACTGTGGACCCACATGTACCAATTTCCAGCAAGCACTGCGGATGGAGCACTTTCCCTGGCCTTCCTCATTCAGCCTCAGAGAAGGGGAGTCACTGCAGATCCTGATGTGAGCAAGAAGTTGGTTGCTGAATGTGCTGGGAATCCTCAGCTATGATATGTCAAACTGATAAACTTCAAGAGTGTGGCCTTTTCTCTTAACAAGACACTTTCTCAAAGCCCTGATGTATTGTGTTCAAAGTCAGTATCTGTTGTCTTTGTTTTCTGAACATACTATTTTGATATTGATAACATGAAGCCAACTCGCTCAAGGTGTTAATCAGTCCCAGAAGGACATATGTTTGAGATAGTCTGGGGTTTCCTTAAATAAGAGATTATTCTCTTTGCTCCATGAAAAGAAAGAGAAAGAGGAACGTCTTACTTGCCTTCCCGGACAGCTGGAAAGCACCCATAGTCTGACAAGCTTTTTTTTTTTTATCACTTCAGGACTTCATAGCTTACCACTGATTAAGTCCACATTTTCTGCTCATCATTCAACAAATCCGAACATCTTACTAACAAAATTTACTGTTATCTGCTTCACATGGAGGGGTTAACTTTGGGTAACTTACCATGTGACATTCTTGGCCTTTCACTTTTTAAAAATTCAAGTATCATTGATATACAATCTTATATTGGTTTCCAATATACAACACGGTTGTCCAACAGTTATCCATACTATTAAATACTCACCCCCTCTAGTGTGGTTACCATCTGTCAACATAGAAAGATGTTACAGAATCATTGACTATATTCTCCATGCTGTACTACCATCCCTGTGACCAAATTATATTATTATTGAGAATTTTTGTGCTCCTTTATCCCCCTCACCCTCCCTGCCCACCCACTCCAGCTCCTCCCCCATGGTTACCGCTACTCACTTCTCAGTGTCTATCAGTCTACTGCTGTTTTGTTCATTCTGTTTTGCTTTGATTTTATATTTTACAAGTAAGTGAAATCATATTGTGTTTGTCTTTTTCCACCTGGCTTATTTCACTGAGCATAATACCCTATAGATCTATTCAGGTTGTTTCAAATGGCAGGATTTCTTTTTTATAATGGCTGAATAATATTTCATTGTAGGTATGTACCATATCTTCTTTATCCATTCATATATTGATGGACACTTAGGTTGCTTCCATATCTTGGTCATTGTAAACAATGCAGCAATAAACATAGGAGTGCATATATCTTTTTGAATCAGGGATTTTGTTTTCTTGGGGGATAAATTTCTATAAGTGGAATTACTGGGTCAAATGGTATTTCTATTTTTAGTTTTTTGAGGAACCTCCATACTGCTTTCCACAGTGGCTGCACCAATTTACACTCCCACCAACAGTATAGGAGGATTCCCATTTCTCCACATCCTTGCCAGTACTTGTTATTTTTTGTCTTTTAGACAGTGGCCATTCTACCTGGTATGAAGTGATATCTCACTGTGGTTTTGATTTGCATTTTCCTGATGATTAGTGATGTGGAGCATCTTTTCATGTGCTTGTCGGCCAACTGTATTTCTTCTCTGGAGAAATGTGTTCCGTCCTCTGCCCATTTTTTAATTGGGTTATTTGTTTTATTGGTGTTGAGGCATATGTGTTCTTTATATATTTTGGATGTTAACTCTTTATTGGATAAATCATTTACAAATATATTCTCCCATAATGTAGGTTGACTCTTTGTTCTGCTGATGGTGTCCTTTGGTGTACAGAAGCTTCTTAATTTGACATAGTCCCACTTGTTCATTTTTATTTTGTTTTCCTTGTCTGAGGAGATGTGTCCAGGAAAAAATTGCTCATACTTATGTTTAAGAGATTTTTGCCTATGTTTACTTCTAAGAGTTTTATGGTTTCATGTCTTACATTCAGGTCTTTGATCCATTTTGAGTTTCTTTTGTGTGTGGGGTTAGACGGTAATCCAGTTTCATTCTCTTGTATGTAGCTGTGCAGTTTTCCCAACACCAATTACTGAAGAGGCTGTCTTTTCCCCACTGTATATTCATGGCTCCTTTATCATATATTAATTTACCATATATGTATGGGTTTGTATCTGGGCTCTCTATTCTGTTCCATTGATCTATAGATCTGTTCTATACCAGTACCATATTGTTTTGATTACTGTAGCTTGGTAGATGGCTTGAAGTCAAGGACCATAATCCCCCCAGCTTTGTCCTTCCTTCTCAGGATTGCTTTGGCTATTTGGGATCTTTTGTGGTTCCGTATGAATTTTAGAACTCTTTTTTCTAGTTCATTGAAAAATGCTGTTGATATTTTGATAGGGATTGCATTGAATCCATAAATTGCTTTGGGCAGGCTGGCCATTTTGACAATATTATTTCTTCCTTTCCATAAGCATGGGATATATTTCCATTTATTGGTGTCTTATTTAATGTCTCTCATGAGTGTCTTAGAGTTTCCAGTGTACAGGTCTTTCACCTACTTAGGTTTATTCCTAGGTATTTTACTCTTTTAGTTGCAATTGTAAATGGAGTTGTTTTCTTGATTTCTTTTTCTGCTAGTTCATTGTTAATATATAGGAATACAACAGATTTCTGTGTATTAATTTTGTATCCTGCAACTTTGCTGAATTCAGTTATTATTTCTATTTGTTTATTGATACACTGATTATTTAGAAGCATGTTGTTTAGCCCCTATGTGTTTATAAGTCTTTTTGTTTTCTTTGTGTAATTTATTTCTAGTTGCATACTATTGTGGTCTGAGAAGCTGCTTGATACAATTTCAATCTTTTTTAATTCATTGAGGATCTTCTTGTGGCCTAGTATGTGATTTATTCTGGAGAATGTTCCATGTACACCTGAGAAAATGTGTATGCTGCTGCTTTTGGGTGAAGTGTTCTGTAGACACCTGTTAAGTCCATTTGATCTAATGTATTGTTCAGTGCCTCTGTTTCCTTATTTATTTTCTGTCTGGTTGATCTGTCTATTGATGTGAATGGTGTGTTAGTCTTCTAAAATTAAGGTGTTGCTATCTACTTCCCCCTTTAATTTTGTTAGTATTTGTTTTACATATTTAGGTTCTCCTATGTTGGGTGAATGGGTACTTATAATTGTTATGTCTTCTTGTTGGACTGACGCATTTATCATTATATAATGTCCTTCTTTGTCTTTTGTTACTCTCTTTATTTGAAGTGTATCTTACCTGATATAAGTACTGCTACTCCTGCTTTTTTCTTCCTATATTTTGTATGAAATATCTTTTTATGTCCCTTCACTTTTAGTTTTTGTATGTCTTTGGGTCTGAAATGAGCCTCTTGAAGGCAGCATGTAGAGTGGTTTCTTTATCCATTCTTCCACTCTATGTCTTTTGATCTGTGCATTCAGTCCATTTACATTTAAGATATATATTGATAGGTATGTACTTATTGCCATTTTATTATTTGTTTTCTGGTTGTTTTTATAGTCCCTTTCTGTTGCTTTCTTCCTCTCTTCTCTTGTTATTTGATGGTTTTCTTTGCTATTGTGATTAAATTCCTCTTTATTTAATTTTTGTGTATCTATTATAGGCTTTAGGTTTGTGGTTATCATAAGGCTCAAGGATAGTTTCCTGACTATATAACAGTCTAGATTAAGTTGACAATTGTTCTATTTCAAACATAATCTAAAACTACGTCTTTTTTCTTCTTCTTCCTCTTCCACACTTTATATCTTAGATGTCATGATCTGTACTTTTTGTGTATCCCTTCACTGATTTTATGTATAGTTGGTTTTACTACTTTCGTTTTAATTTCATACTTGCTTGGTAATTAATTGGTCTAATACCTTTACTGTGATTTTATTTTCACTATTGAAAACTATTAAGCCTTAGGAACATTTCCATCTACACTAGTCACTTTAACATATCCTGTAATGCTGGTTTAGTGGTTATAAATTTCCTGAGCATTCATTTATGTGAGAATTTTAAAATCTCTGTTTCAAATTTGAATGATAATCTTGCTGGGTAGAGAATTCTTGGTTGAAGTTCCTTTTGTTTCAAAACATTAAATATTTCATGCCACTTCCTTCTGGTTTGTCAAGTTTCTGCTGAGAAGTCTACTGATGGCCTGATGGGGTTTCCCTTATAAGTAATCTTATTTCTCTCTCTGGCTGCTTTCAATACTCTCTCCTTATCCTTAATCTTTATCATTTTAATTATTCTATGTCTTGGTGTTGTCTTCTTGGGGTTCTGTTTGTTAGGGGCTTTCTGTGCTTTCATGACCTGAGTGTCTATTTCCTTCCCAAGATTATGGAAATTTCCAACAGTCATTTCCTCAAAGAGACTTTCTATCTCTTTGTCTCTCTTTTCTTCTACCCTTATTATGCATCTTTCTTTCATTCCTAGAAATTCTTTTTTCTTTCTGTTCCTCAGCTTTGTTGTGTTTCTGTTCTCTAATTGCCATCTCATTCATTGTCTCCTCCACTCGCAGCAGTCAATTTTTCATTCTCTCCATTGTATGTTTAATTTTGGTTATTGTATTATTCAGTTCTGAATGGCTCTTTTTCAGCTCTTGTATCTCTTTGTTGAAGTCCTCCCTGAGATCTTCAATACTTTTCTGCAGATCCACAAGCATTTTATGACTTTTACTTTGAAATCTTTATCAAGAAGCTTGGTAATCTCTGTTTCATTTAGCCCTCTTTCTGGTGTCTTATCCTGTAGTTTTGTTTGGAACATATTCCTCTGCCTCCTCATTTTGTTAGGGTTTCTATGTTTCTTCCTTTGTATTAAATGGCTCTGCTTCCTTGTTTAGAGAGTAATGGTTTATGAAGAAGGCATTCTGTGGTGCCCAGAAGCTCTAGACTCCCTGCTGTCCAGTGCCTGGTTCTCCTTTGTAGTGGAACCCCAGCTGCTGTTGGTGGGCAATGGTGAGGCTGCCTTTCTGTCTGCTGGCAGTGGTCTCAGTCCAATGAGGTTGGTAGTTTGCCTCAGCTGGCCCTGTATGATCAGAGCAATAGCTTCTGATGGGATTGTTGTGGGCAGGGCCACCCTCACCTGTAGTTATGGTGGGGCTGCAGGGTTAACAGGGTGCAGGGCAGTTACATGGCTCTGGGGCAGGGCAGCAGGAGTTGCGTGGTGGTAGCGCACCCTGCACAAGTGAGTTGTGTAGCACACAGTTTGGCCGTCTGTGGAGGAGGAGTAGGAGCAGTCGGAGCTGGCCCTTGCAGGTGCCTCCTTAGTTGGGCTGAGACAGGGCCAAGAAAACTGAGAGAGTCTCCCTTTGCTTGCCAGGCAACAAAGACTGATGGTGTTGGGCTGAGTGGGCTGGTGGGCTGGCAATGTGCAGGGAAGTTCCTCGGGGCTGACTGCCAGTAAGGTAAATGGAGCATCTGGCACTCCTGGGAGTGCCCAACCTGTTGGGCCAAGGAAGGGCTGGGGAGGTACGTCTACCTGCACTTTCTCCTGTGGAGAGAGCTCTGTCCCATCCTCGCCCCTCTGGTACCCCTCCTACAGCTGGCAAGTCTTTTAAACTGCCACCTCTGCTTTGGGTCTCAGCAGGAGTGGTGGAGCGTGCCTGTCTTCCACAGGTAGCTGGTGTCTCAGTCTCCTAGAGTGCTCCAACTGTGCCTGGTGTCCAGCCTTGCTAATCACTGGAACCCAATGCAATGTGGACTCATGCTCCCAGAGCAAATCTCCAGGGCCAGGTGTGCAGAGTTCCTGGGATTCCTGTAACCTTCCTGCTCATTTCCTCTTCCTCCTGCATGTGGGCTGGGTTGGAGGAAGGGCTTATGTCCCAATTAATCATGGCTCTGCCACTTTACCCTTTTTTGTGTGGTCTTTCCTTCCCCAGGTATAGGCAATCTGTTCTGCAGTCCAGGTCATTTTCAGATTTAGCTGTGTTTGCTGTAGTTGCTTCCTTGGTGTGTTTGCAACTTGGAAGGGAGGAGGTTTCCACCTTGCCTTCCTACTCTACCATCTTTTTTCTGTCTCCAGTTCTTACTTTTTTGCATCAAGCACTAAGGTAAATTACATGTATTTTTTTAAAATAAAAATTTGAAAGCATGAGATGCCCCTGTGAAATGCCATAAGTTAGCTGGCTGCAGAGCATAGGAAAAGCTCTACTTTAGCCAAACAATTTGGTATAGGCAAGGCACTGTGACTGTTTTGGTTTCAGTGAAAGATCAGAACTATTCCTCACAGGTGTGTCAAGAGGTATATTAGGTGCTTTACATGTTCTTTCTTGCTCGATCCTCTTGATGACATCATGAAACAGGCATTATCATCCTCAGTTTGCAGGCGAGGAAACAGGCTTGGCCAGCATCACAAAGCTGGTAAGTGGTGGAGCCCTTTAACTCCAAAGCTGATGTTTTCTCCATGGTCAATGGACTGATTGTTAGGCCACATGGTGGATGCCCATCAAGTTGTTGTTCACCATCTTCTTCCCCATCCATCCCCATGATTGTGGTAGAAGTTGCCATGATTTTATAAGATCCTGACTCCCTGCCACATTTTTTTTTTGGTTAGGGGCATGTTATCCAAGCTGACCAATCTATGTTTTCCTTGAAATTTTGCCTTTGTAAAAAAAAAAAGAAAATTTACTTTTGGGTGTAAGAGCTAGAGATGAACTTCATGCTGGGTGCATGAGCTGGAACATACAAATCCAGGGAGCAGGTTGGCCACATCCCACCATGTGGACGGAGAAGCAGAGGAGGCTGATCTGTAATAACTGGGAAGAGGAAAGCACATGCACAAGGAAAAATAGGGCATGATGCAGGGAGAGATCCACAGCGGTCCTATGGGTTCCAGGCCCTGGTTCCATTCTGGGGGCTGTGTCTCCATCACTGATGTTTGTGAGACACCTCAGATCTTTCCAATATATGCCTCTTTTCACTTAAGCTGGTGTAACTTGGGTTCCTTCTACTGTAGCCAAGAGCCCTGACTATTAATAACATGAGATTTACTGAAAAGATACTGGGACAGTTCACAAAGGGCATAAGAAATGTGGGAAAGGTAGGGAACACGTGTCCTGTGGCCTTGCCACAGGACTTTGCTTTGGCTCCTTCAACTTGCATGTGTCAGCACTGGAGCTTTGTGCCCAAGGAAGAGTCTCTGATGGGCCCCCTTGGGCCATTGTTCATCCTTGCTCCAGAAGAAAGGGAGGAAGAGTGCTGGCTGACAAAAGCAGAAGCCACTAGATATCTGGATCTGATTTTGTTCCCTCAGAGTTTTCCTCATTTTAATGTACCGATTGCTTGCCTAGGGAAGGAGAGTTTCTTTCTTTTTTTTTAAGGTACCATATCAAAGAATATAGTCTTACAATCAATAAATGCAGGAAAAACACAAACTATCCAACTACGAATAAAAGAAATTCAAATATTATCATGAGATAATATTTTCACCTACCAATTTGGTCAATTATCTTTATTTTTTAATAGGACTTAATTTTCTATTTTTTGAATTATTGTAGATTTGCAGCAAAGTTGCAAAGATTGTAGAGAGAATTTCCATATGCCCTTCACCAAACTTCCCTTAATGTTATCATAACCACAGTACATTTGTCAAACCAAGACCTTAATACTAGTATAATACTATTAACTATAGACTTTATTGATATTCCATCAGTTTTTCAATTTCAGGATCAAATCCAGGATACTACCCTACGTTTACTCATTATGTCTCCCTTTCTTTCACTGGTCCATGACAGTTTCTCATATTTTCCTTGGTTTTCATGACCTTGAGAGTTTTTAAGAGAATTCATGGCATATTGTAGAGGGCACCACAATTTCAGTGTCTCTGATGTGTTCTCATGATTGTACGGAAGCTAGGAATTTGGAGAATAATGAACACAGCAATGAAGTGTCTCATTGCAAAAGGGAATATATGTTGTCAATATGACCTGCCACAGGTGGGGTTAACCTTGATCACTTGGTTAAGGCGGTGTCTTCTAGCTTTCTCCACTATAAAGTTACTATTTTTCTCTTTCCACACTCTGTTTTGGGGAAGTAAGACCACACTCAAGTGGGAGGGTATTAGATTTCACTTCCTGGAGAGTATTTTACACATACTACTTGGAATTCCTCAGTAAGGAAGATTTTTCCCTTCTCATTTATTTATTTAATAATCTATTTATATCAGAACAGACTTATGGATATTTACTTTATTCTTAGTTTTAATCTAATATTAACTTATTTTTTTGTTGCTCAGTTCGTTCCAGTTCTCACCATTGGGAGTTTGTTTCAGTGCTTCCCTACTCTAACACTGCAAAAAGCCAGGATCACTGGGTATTTTCCTGCTCCAAGCCCTTGAATCAGCCATTTCTCTAAGGAGCTCTGTTTTTATTTAATTGAAGTATAGTTGGTATACAATATTATATTGGTTTCAAGCATACAACATAGTGCTTTGACAGTTACCTACATAATTAAATGCTCACCCCAACTAGTGTAGTTATTATCTGTCAACATAGAAAGATGTTACAGAACTATTTACTATATGCTCTGTGCTGTACTTTGATTCCTGTGACTAATATAACACTATGATTGAGATTTTGTGCCTTATTATCCACTTCACTTTTGTGCCTTATTTCACCCACCCATCCCAACCCCTATCCCACAGACACCACCAGTCACTTTTAAGTGTCTATGAGTCTATTTTGCTGTATTGCTTTTTTTTCCTACTTCACATATAGGTGAAATCATATGATATTTGTCTTTGTCCATCTGGCTTATTTCAGGGAGAGAAGTTTCTGTTTCTGAAGTTCTGATTAATCTTTTACCAAGAAAAGTAGAGGCCCAGAGCAGAGGACCTGGAAGACCAATTTATTCCCCTCTTGATACCATTCTGTCCCTCCATGGCTACTTTAATGTTTTGACATTGCCACTTGCAGCAGCACAACCTTGAGCAAGATGGGATTATTCTGTAAAATGGAGATAACAACAACATCTACCTTATATAGTTGTTGTAAGTATTGAATGAGGTTGTATTTGTAAAATGTTTGTCTAGAGCATTGGCCCCTAGAAATTGCTTCACACAGAGAAGTTCTTATCATCATTCACTTGCAGATATTTCAGTTCTAGTATCGGAATTCTGGGTTATCTTGAATGCTGAGCACTGAGGCCTGTGGGCCCCAACCTGAGCACCTCTAACTGAAATCTCCTTTATTCCTAGTCATTTTTTTTGGTATTATTAATGCACAATTACATGAGCAACATTATGGTTACTAGACTCCCCCTATTATCAAGTCCCCACCACATACCGCATTACAGTCACAATCCATCAGTGTAGCAGGATGCTATAGAATCACTACTTGTCTTCTATGTGTCATGCTGCCTTCCCCGTATCCCCCCTCTGCTACATTATTTGTGCTAATCGTAATATCCCTTTTTCCCCCTTGTCCCTCCCTTCCCACCCATCCTCCCCAGTCCCATTCCCTTTGGTAACTGTTAGTACATTCTTGGGTTCTGTGAGTCTGCTACTGTTTGGTTGTTTCAGTTTTTTTTGTTCTTATACTCCACAGATGAGTGAAATAATTTGATACTTGTCTTTCTCCACCTGGCTTATTTCACTGAGGATAATACCCACTAGCTCCATCCAGACTGTTGCAAATGGTAGGATTTGTTTTCTTCTTATGGCTGAATAATATTCCATTGTGTATATGTACCATGTCTTTATCCATTCATCTACTGATGGACGCTTAGGTTGCTTCCATATCTTGGCTATTTTAAATAGTACTGTGATAAACATAGGGGTGCATATGTTTTTTCAAACTGGGCTCCTGCATTCTTAGGGTAAATTCCTAGGAGTGGGATTCCTGGGTCAAATGGTATTTCTATTTTTAGCTTTTTGAGGAACCTCCATACTGCTTTCCACAAAGGTTGAACTAATTTGCATTCCCACCAGCAGTGTAAGAGGGTTCCCCTTTCTCCACATCCTCGCCAACATTGGTTGCTGTTTGTCTTTTGGATGGTGGCCATCCTAACTGTGTGAGATCAAGTCTCATTGTGGTTTTAATTTGCATTTCTCTGATGATTAGCAATGTGGAGCATCTTTCCATGTGCCTGTTGGCCATCTGAATTTCTTCTTTGGAGAAGTGTCCGTTCAGATTCTCTGCCCATTTTTTAATTGGCTTATTTGCTTTCTGTTTGTTGAGGTGCGTGAGCTCTTTATATAATTTGGATGTCAACCCCTTATCGGATATGTCATTTATGAATATATTCTCCCATACTGTAGGATGTCTTTTTGTTCTATTGATGGTGTCCTTTGTAGTACAGAAAGTTTTTAGTTTGATATAGTCCCACTTGTTCATTTTTGCTTTTGTTTCCCTTGCCTGGGGAGATATGTTCATGAAGACATTGCTCATATTTATATCCAAGAGATTTTTGCCTAGGTTTTTTCTAAGAGTTTTATGGTTTCATGACTTACATTCAGGTCTTTGATTCATTTTGAGTTTACTTTTGTATATGGGGTTAGACAATAATCCAGTTTCATTCTCTTACATGTAGCTGTCTAGTTTTGCCAACACCAGCTGTTGAAGAGGTTGTCATTTCCCCATTGTATATCCATGGCTCCTTTATCATATATTAATTGACCATATATGCTTGGGTTTATATCTGGGCTCTCTAGTCTATTCCATTGGTCTATGGGTCTGTTCTTGTGCCAGTACCAAATTGTCTTGATTATTGTGGCTTTCTAGTAGAGCTTGAAGTCAGGGAGCATAATTTCCCCCACTTGATTCTTCCTTCTCAGGATTTCTTTGGCTATTTGGGGTCTTTTGTGGTTCCATATGAATTTTAGAACTATTTGCTCTAGTTCATTGAAGAATGCTGTTGGTATTATGGTAGGGATTACATTGAATCTGTAGATTGCTTTAGGCAGGATGGCCATTTTGACAATATTAATTATTCCTATCTATGAGCACGGATGTGTTTCCATTTATGGGTATCCTCTTTAATTTCTCTCATGAGTGTTTTGTAGTTTTCAGAGTATAGGTCTTTCACTTCCTTGGTTACGTTTTTTCCTATGTATTTTATTCTTTTTGATGCAATTGTTAATGGAATTGTTTTCCTGGTTTTTCTTTCTGCTAGTTCACTGTTAGTGTATAGAAATGCAACAGATTTCTGTGTATTAAGTTTGTATTTTGCAACTTTACTGAATTCAGGCATTAGATCTAGTAGTTTTGGAGTGGATTCTTTAGGGTGTTTTTATATACAATATCATGTCATCTGCAAACAGGGACAGTTTGAGTTCTTCCTTACCAATCTGGATGCCTTTTATTTCTTTGTGTTGTCTGATTGCTGTGGCTAGGACCTCCAGTACTATGTTGAATAGAAGTGGGGTGGGAGTAAGCATCCTTGTCTTGTTCCAGATCTTAAAGGAAAATCTTTCAGCTTCTCGCTGTTAAGTATAATGTTGGCTGTGGGTTTGTCATATATGTCCTTTATTATGTTGAGACACTTGCCCTCTATCCCCATTTTGTTGAGAGTTTTTATCATGAATGGATGTTGGATTTTGTTAAATGCGTTTTCAGCATCTGTGGAGATGATCGTGTGGTTTTTGTCCTTGTTTTTGTTGATGTGGTGGATGATATTAGTGGATTTTCGAATGTTGTACCATCCTTGCATCCCTGGGAGGAATCCCACTTGATCATGATGATCTTTTTGATGTATTTTTGAATTCAGTTTGCTAATATTTTGTTGAGTATTTTTGCATCTATGTTCACCGGGGATATTGGTGTGTATTTTTGTTTTTTGTGGTGTCTTTGCCTGGTTTTGGTATTAGAGTGATGGCCTCGTAGAATGAGTTTGGGAGTTTTCCCTAATCTTCTACTGTTTGGAAAACCTTAAGGAGGATGGGTATGAAGTCTTCACTAAATGTTTGATAAAATTCAGCAGTGAAACCATCTGGTCCAGGCGTTTTGTTCTTAGGTAGTTTTTTGATTACCAATTCAATTTTTTTGCTGGTAATTGGTCTATTCAGATTTTTCTGTTTCTTCCTGTGTCTGCTTTGGAAGGTTATAGTTTTCTAGAAAGTTGTCCATTTCTTCTAGGTTATCCAGTTTTTTACCATATAATTTTTCATAGTATTCTGTCATAATTCTTTGTATTTCTGTGGTGTCCATAGGGATTTTTCTTTTCTCATTCCTAATTCTGTTTATGTGTGTAGACTCTTTTTTTCTTGATAAGTCTAGCTAGGGATTTATCTATTTTGTTTATTTTCTCGAAGAACCAGCTCCTGCTTTCATTGCTTCTCTCTATTGTTTTATTCTTCTCAATTTTATTTATTTCTGCTTTAATATTTATTATGTCCCTCCTTCTACTGACTTTAGGCCTCATTTGTTCTTCCTTTTCTAGTTTCATTAATTGCGAGTTTAGAATATTCATTTGGGATTGTTCTTCTTTCCTGAGGTAGACCCGTATTGCATATATTTCCCTCTTAGTATGGCCTTTGCTGCGTCCCACAGATTTTGCAGTGTTGAATTATTGTTGTTATTTGTCTCCATATGTTGCTTGATCTCTGTTTTTATTTGGTCATTGATCCATTGATTATTTAGAAGCATGTTATTAAGCCTTCATGTATTTGTGGGCTTTTTCATTTTCTTTGAGTAATTAGTTTCTAGTTTCATACCTCTGTGATCTGAGAACATGGTTGGTACAATTTCAATCTTTTTGAATTTACTGAGGTTCTTTTTGTGGCCTAGTATATGATCTATTCATGAAAATGTTACATGTGCACTTGAGAAGAATGTGTATCCTGTTGCTTTTGGATGGAGTGTTCTATAAATGTATGTTAGGTCCATCTGTTCTAATATGTTGTTCAGTGCCTCTGCCTCTTTACTTATTTTCTATTTCGTTGATCTGTCCTTTGGAGTGAGTGGTGTGTTGAAGTCTCCTAAAATGAATGCACTGCATTCTTTTTCCCCCTTTAATTCTGTTATTATTTGTTTCACATATGTAGGTGATCTTGTGTTGGTTGCATAGATATTTATAATAGTTATATCCTCTTGTTAGACTGACCAATTTATCAGTATGTAATTTCCTTCTTTGTCTCTTGTGAGTTTCTTTGTTTTGACGTCTATTTTGTCTGATATAAGTACTGCAACTCCTACTTTTGTATCTCTGTTGCATGAAATATCTTTTTCCATCCCTTTACTTTCAGTCTGTGTATGTCTTTGAGTTTGAAGTGAGTCTCTTGTAGGCAGCATATAGATGGGTCTTGTTTTTTTAATCCATTCAGTGACTCTATGTCTTTTGATAGGTGCATTCAGACCATTTACATTTAGGGTGATTATCGATAGGTATGTACTTATTGCCATTGCAGGTTTAGATTCGTGGTTACCAAAGGTTCACGGGTAATTCCCTTACCATCTAAAGCTCTAATTTCACTCACTTCATATGCTATTACAAACACAACTTATGGTTCTTTTTTTTCCTCCTTTTTCTTTTTCTTCCTCCTCCATTCTTTGTATGTTATGAAACATATTCTGTATACTTTGTCTATCCCTTGGGTGACATCTGTTTAGTCTTAGGAATACTTCCATCTATAGGAATTCCTCCAAAATGCACTGTAGAGGTGGTTTGTGGGAGGTAAGTTCTCTCAGCTTTCACTTATCTGAAAAATTTTAAATCCCTCCTTCAAATTTAAATGATAACCTTGCCTGGTAGAGTATTCTTCATTTGAGTCCCTTCTGCTTCATTGCATTAAATATATCATGTCACTCCCTTCTGGCCTGTAAGGTTTCTGTTGAGAAATCTGATGATAGCCCGGTGGGTTTTCCTTTGTATGTGATCTTTTTTCTCTCTCTAGCTGCTTTTAAAAGTCTGTCTTTATCCTTGATATTTGCCATTTTAATTATTATATGTCTTGATGTTGTCTTCCTTGGGTCCCTTTTGTTGGGAGATATGTGCATCTCCATGGCTTGAGAGGCTATCTCCTTACCAGACTGGGGAAGTTTTCAGCAATTACCTCCTCAATGACACCTTCTATCCCTTTTTCTCTCTCTTCTTCTCCTGGTGCCCCTATTATGCAAATATTGTTTCATTTCGATTGGTCACACATTTCTCTCAATATTCTTTCATTCTTAGAGATTCTTCTTTCTCTCTGTGCCTCAGCTTCTTTATATTCCTCTTCTCTAATTTCTATTTCATTTACTGTCTCTTCTTCTACATCTCATATGCCTTTAAATCCCTCCATTGTATGTTTCGTTTCAGATATGGAATTTCTTAATGATTGAATCTCTGTCTTAAATTTGTTCCTGAATTCTTGAATATTTTCTGTACTTCCATAAGCTGTTTATGATTTTTATTTTGAACTCTCTTTTAGGAATATAGGTGAGTTCAGTTTCATTTGGCCCTTTTTCTGGGGTTGTGAGATTTTGGTGTGAACCATGTTCTTTTGATGTTTCATTTTTCTGTGTGGTGCCCTCTATTGCCTAGAAGCTCCAGTCTCTGGAGCTGCTCAGCCCCTACAGTGAGGTTGGGGGTTGTAGGGGAGTGGAGCTGGTGCCTGGGGGGAGGAAGGATCTGTGTCCTGATTCCCGTCTGCCCTGCCTATCTCCCACATTAGAGCCAGTGGGTCAAGTATACAGGTGTCAGCCTCTGTGGTTGGCGTCTCTAGCTGTTGTAGGTGGGGCCTTCGTTTGTCTGGCCTGATGCCACTGCCTTGACTGCCAGTTGGTGAGCAGGTGCTGACAGGCCATGAGGAAGGCGCAGCTGGCTGCATGGCACAGTGGGGGGCCTCAGAGCTGAGTAGGCAGGCAGGGGGATGGAGCACCTGAAGCTCCTCAACGTTCCCAACCTACTGGGCAGAGTGCACCCAGACAACCTTGTCCAGCTCTCCCTTCTCCTGTGTAGCAAGCTCTGTGCAGACCCCGCCTCTTCAGCAGCCCTCTCTCTGCTAGGAAGCCTCTCAGACCACCTGCTTTTACTTTGTCCCAGAGCAGCCGGGTGTGGGTCCCCATCCTCCACAAACGGCAGGAATCTCAATCTCTCAAGCACTCTGCCTGTCTCAGCTCCTAATCCTTCAGACCACCACACAGTATAGGTTTCTGCTCGCCAAGCAGATCTCCAGGGCTAGGCGTTCATCAGCCGTAGGCTTCCACCCCCTCACTGCTCCATTTCTCTTCCTCCTACCAGTGAGCTGGGCTGGGGGAAGGGCCTGTGTCCCGCCAGATCAAAGATTTGGTACTTTACCCTGTTTCATGAGGTCTGCTCTGTTTGTGAAGTCTGTAGGCAGTCTGGTGCAGCCTTCTTTCCTGTTGCTGTTTTAAGGTTAGTTGTATTAACTATATTTCCACAGCATCTGTGGTTTTGGTAGGAGTTCTCTGTCTCACCTCTAACACCACCTTCTTGAATCTCCAACAGCCCTAATCAATTTTAATTAAGGTATTACTGATACATAATCTTATGAAGGCTTCACATGTACAACATTGTGGTTATTACATTTACCCATATAGAAAGTTGTGTGATTTATATGATACTAATGTCAGTTCAGGGCTTATTCAACATGGGCAAATACTAGGGGCCTACTCTGTGTCAGGAAGTGTTTTAGGCAAGTGACAGAAACCTACCTTGGTTAGCTGAAGTAGAAAGAAAGTGTATGAGAAAGTATTGGGTAACTTAGGAATATCCAGAGGGGCCAGCAGCTCAGAGGATGCCCCAAATCAGCCTGCAGAGCTTGTCCTGCAGAGACACCACTGCCATTGCTCTCAGGCCCAGACCTGGCTCCAAGCTCTGCAATTCCCAACTGGTTGCCTCTGCTGCAGCTTCTGCTGTAATTGCCTCTGCTGCACGTAGTGGCTGCTGGCATCACCCGGGGCCATCTTCCCTCACCAGGTCTCTAGCGGAGCAAATATGTCCTTCAGCAGAACCAGGCCACATGTACCCACCCCAATCCCAGGCAATGCCGGGAGACTGTGAGCTGGCATTCTTAGTTCTGGTGGGAAGTGGTTTTACTTCCTCTGTTAGTTTGCCAGGGCCATTGTAACAAAGGACCACAAATCAAGTGCTTAAACAATAGAATGTATCATCACACAGCTCTGGAAGCTGGAAGTCCAGGAAGAAGGGCTTCCCTCTGAAGGTGCTAGGGGCAGAGGTGTTCCAGGCCCGTCGCAGTTCTGGTGGTTCCCTGGCATGTGGTGACATCAGCCCAATCTATGGCACCCTCCTTGTGCATGTGTCTCTGTCAAATTCCCCATTTTTATATAAACACCAGTTATTTTGGAGCAGGGCCTGCTCTACCACAGCATGACTTTATCTGAACTAATTCCATCTGCAACAAACCTATTTCCAAATAAGGTCATGTTCCAAGGAAGGGGTTAGGACTTCAACATATGAATTTTGGGGAAACACAGTTCAACCCAAAGCAGCTTGTAAGATGGGAGACTCCTCTGGGGCAGGAAGGGCAGCCAAAAAGAGTGAGAAATACCCACAATAAATTCAGAAAAATGGTATTTCCAATCTGTGACACTTCAATAGCTTATTGTTGATGAGAGTCACCATCTTAGTGAGCTAAAGATTACTTTCCATGAATATTATCCAGAATGAATTGAAGATACTGAGGCCATAGTGCTTTTAGAGCTGGAAAGAACCTTAGAAGATTACGTGAAGCTTGCTGTGTTCCAGTGAAAGAAACAGAGGTTCAGACAAGCTAAGTGACTTGCCTAAGATCACACAGCAAAGATGGAGCTAGAGACACCAGAGACTTCTAGCACAGGTCTCTTCCCTCCAGAATACATGGTCTCTGTTGTATGTTCCTTTAACAGTTGGGTTTCTTTCAGGCCCAAACACCAGCTTCACATCAGCACAAGGCCCAGACTCTATCTCTAATTCTGTGAGAGGACTGCAAACAGCACATTCCAACTCCCCCTTGCTGCCTCCTCGCCTGGTTTCCCGCAGGGGAAGCCTTCCTGCCTCAGGCTGCAGACCAGTGATGGGTGGCAGTGTAGTTTGGCCTGGGGTTGCTGAGTGCTCTGAAGTCTTGACTCATGGTCCAATCAGGGTTGTGGACCAAGGATGGAGTCTGGGAAGTGCAGAGTCAGGTCCTGGAAGCAACTGTTACCTTTTTTTGAGAAAGGAGAGAGGACCCCAGAAGGAGAACAGCTGGCTGTCTCTGCTGGGGAACAACATAAATAGAAAGAGAGGATTTCAAAAGGAACGTTGAGAAAAATATCTTTATGCTACACAATCCTGCTAGGGCCATGCTCCTAGAATTGAGCTCAGATCTTCATCATTTGAAAAACAAGAGTTCTGAGCTCTGATGAGAGGACACCTTCCTGAGATCCTGGCAGAGCTGAAGCTCCCAGGGGAGATGAGATGCTGGAAGCCTTTCACGGGAATGTGTAGGACTTTGATTTTTAAGATATTGAGATAGAATATTTAGCCCCTGAGTTTTTATTTTACTGTTGTTGGTGGCTTGAAGATTTGTGATAAAAGAATGGCTTCTAAAGGTGTCCATCCCTGACAGGCATTAGTTATCAAGGTGAAACAGGTCCAGGTCTGTCATTACTTCTTGCCATCTTCCAGTTTCCTCTGTCCCATTTTATCACATTTTATCCAAACAAAGAGTTCAGATGTGAGCCTTTTCTCTGTTTCACACTTTCTGGGTATATCTGAGAAGACAATCTAAAGGCTTTCTAACCTTTCCTACCAGTGAGATAGGGAGGAAGTAGGGAGTAACGCCTGCCCAGTTAGAGCAGAGTGTGACCTGTGGAAAAGGACAAAGTCTTACTAAGGCTTCAGGAATGTAAAGAAAAAAACAGGGTGCTTGAGGTTGAAACAATGTAACAGTGTATAAAGAACCACAGCCCCAGACCCACTATTATGGAACAGCTTGCTGACCATAGTCATGTATGCACATTAGTTTAAAACAGAGTAATCTTAATGAGACTGGTTAAAACATAACTAGCGTTCTAGCTGAACCTATAGAAAACAAACAGCTCCCACTGCAACAGGCAAAAAACCCTAGACACAGAGACTCCAGGTGGCAGCCTTACTCTCCCTGTACCTGTGGGGAGTTCCATACTTTCCCTTATCCTGAATAAAACTTTCTCTGTGAATCTACCTTGCTCGTTCATGAAGTTCATTGCTCAACTCCACGAACAAGAACCCCGACATCACCAGCAGACTCCTGGCCTCGTGCAGGGAGATGCTCTGATGGTAAACACTGGAAGTTTTCACAAATCTTTTGTCCCCTAAGTTTCTTCTTCTTTTGAGAAGGGGAATCCCTCATAGGAAGCAGCCCCAGCTTCTCATGTGTGGGGATGGCTAATCCAAGTTTGTGGATTTCTATGCTTTTCTTCCTTCTCATGCTTCCTTGTGGCTGGTGAGCATCTTTAGGGGAGACTCACTAGTCCTCAAAGAGGAGAATCCATTGCTGTTTGAGACTGAGGTTATGTATGAAGCAAGGAGAGGTTTGGGTTTTGGCTGGCATTAGGTTTTTGATCGACCTGTCCTTTCTCCTTCCCCTCTCAATCCCCATGACCTTGGAGAATTAGACGTGTGCTGCCAAAGCCTCTTATTGTGACAGGCATTCAATCAGTATTTCTCATAATGAATTGTGACTACTAGTCATGGCACAGAGCCCCAGGTGAACTGGCCAAATGTCAAAAGAATTCGAGGCTGTTTTGGTAGAGGAAGTCCTCTTCTTGGACAATTTAAGCTTCTAACAGTTGATCTGTCACCATGTGGGTAAAATTGCAGTATTTCCAGAATCACTAGCCTGGCTTTATTGTATCTCCATATCAATAGGTGTTTCCAAGGGGTGGAAAGAAATAGTCCATCTCCATATCAGTAGGTAATTACAAGGGCCAGTGAGGGACCAGAGAGGCTGGGTGGAGTTTTTTGCTCTGCTGCAGCAGCTGGGTTGAAAGAGATGCAGGATGACTGCTTGTAAGCAATAAATGGGCTTCTTAAACTTTATTTCTCCTTTTGACTGATTTCAGTTTCAAAGGTATCTTGCCCTGGGATTTTTCCCCCGGAATTACACACCATATGTATTAGTTTGCTAGGGCTACCATAGCAAAATATCACAGACTACGTAAAACAACAGAAATTTATTTTCTCACAGTCCTGGAGGCTGGAAGGCCAAGGTCAAGGTGTCTTCGGGTCTGGTTTCTCCTGAGGCCTCTCTCTCTTTGGCTTGTGGATGGCTGCCTTCTCGCTGTGGCCTCACATGGCTTTTTCTTGATGTATGGGTGCCCCTGCTGTCTTGGTGTCCTAGTCTCTTTCTGTAAGGACACCAGTTGGACTGGATTAGGACCCACTGTGTGTCTCACTCAACCTTAGTTAACTTAAAGGCATCATCTCCAAGTAAATCATGTTCTGGGGTCCTGGGAGTTAGGGATTCAGCATATGAACTTGGGGGTTGGGGAGAGCCAGTTCAGCTCATAGTCCTGTGCATCTCCATACCTGGAATGGATCCTAAATCTAGGAGTCAGAGACTGTTAGGACTGGAATGGGCCTCTGACACCTTGTCCTCCAGCTCACTTTCCAGATGAGGAACCTGAATTCAAGAAGGGGAGCTAGAAAAATCTGAGCTAAAAAATCACAGCCTCCTCCCCCACAACCCAACCTGTTTTGGCTCCAGTTCTGGCTAAAGTTACAGGCCCTCCCCTCTGTGGGAACAGGGGACAGTCACTCAGAGGCCCCCCTGCTGTGGCCCAGAGGCAGGAGGGCAATGGTCCCCCTCCCTGTCCATGGGAGTTCCTCTCCACCCCACCTTCTCACACTGCTGGTGTCCCCCACCGAACAGCAAGCCAGCCACATCAGCCTCCTTTCAGAGCTCTCGCACGGAAAGCATGGAAGAAGTGAGACTTGCCTCAAGCCGCCCACCTCAGCCTTTATTTTCCTCGTTCTCCGCCTCTGCTACCACCTCCCAGCTCCTTCTTGCCCAGCGCCCTTTCCCGTTTCAGCCCCACCCACCAGGCTGGTCCTGTGGGCATTTTCCAAGCATGTCTCCTCCCGCTACTCCAAACTCCCCCAAGAGCTGGGTGTCACTGCTGGAAATACTGGGATCTTCAGTGGTGCCACATCTGGTGCACCCCCTGCTCCCCCTGCCCTCGGCTCACACCTTCTTATAGCACTTTTCACCCTGCATTTGCACCCGAAGCACAGGGACAGCATCCCCTTTGCCGTTGCACCCTCAGAGTTCAGTAGTGTCTGAAGCCAGGCAGCTATTCAGAGGCCTATTGAGACAGGGACTGTGCGTGTGGTCAGAGTAGGGGGAGGGCCTCCGGAAAAAGCAAGGCAGAATATTTGCAGTCAGAGCAATGTAACTACATGCAAGGAAACCCCCTACCAAAACTGTGTTAAACATTAAGCTCTAGGGTCATTCTTCAGTAAGATCAGTTGGTGTTCCGCAGATAAAGAAGAGTACCCCATTGTCTTGCAAATGAGTTTCAGCCCCAGGCCAGTTCACTATAGATTCACTGTGACCAAAGAAATTTACAGCAAAGGGTTATTGGGGTAAAAAGGTTATACCCAACTTTACTTCCAGGTGGCAGGTCAGTCACTAAAATCCTGTTCACTCAGAGCGAGTCTGTGTTATCACTGCTGCTTCGGATGCAGCAAGCTGGTCTCTACCTCTGGGCCTTTCTGCGCAGCCGTCCTCTGGGCCTCTCTGCACAGCCGTCCTCTGGGCCTCTCTGCACAGCCGTCCTCTGGGCCTCTCTGCACAGCCGTCCTCTGGGCCTCTCTGCACAGCCGTCCTCTGGGCCTCTCTGCACAGTCGTCCCGCACAGCCGTCCTCTGGGCCTCTCTGCACAGCCGTCTTCTGGGCCTCTCTGCACAGCTGTCCTCTGGGCCTCTCTGCACAGCCGTCCTCTGGGCCTCTCTGCACAGCCGTCCTCTGGGCCTCTCTGCACAGTCGTCCCGCACAGCCGTCCTCTGGGCCCCTCTGCACAGCCGTCCTCTGGGCCTCTCTGCACAGCCGTCCCGCACAGCCGCCCTCTGGGCCCTCTGCACAGCCGTCCCGCACAGCCGTCCTCTGGGCCTCTCTGCACAGCACAGCCGTCCTCTGGGCCTCTCTGCACAGCCTCCCGCACAGCCGTCCTCTGGGCCTCTCTGCACAGCCGTCCTCTGGGCCTCTCTGCACAGCCGTCCTCTGGGCCTCTCTGCACAGCCGTCCTCTGGGCCTCTCTGCACAGCCATCCTCTGGGCCACTCTGCACAGCCATCCCGCACAGCCGTCCTCTGGGCCTCTCTGCACAGCCGTCCTCTGGGCCTCTCTGCACAGTTGTCCTCTGGGCCTCTCTGCACAGTCATCCTGCACAGATGTCCTCTGGGCCTCTCTGTAGAGCCATCCTGCACAGACGTCCTCTAAGCCTCTGTCCTCGGTGCTGCCACCACTCCAGCCCTCTGCTCCACTCTCCTACAGCCTTCCAGCCTGGCCACCCAGTCTCTGGCAGAGCCCTGGGAGGAACTCCTTACATTAACACAATAATGGTTTATTGCCTAAAGGTATGGAAGCGGTAGCATAGCAACAGGCCAGTTACATTTAAGTTCAGTGAGGATCCTGGCCATAGGAACCCCACTTTATCCACACCCATGTTATTATTATGCTAATCATTTGTAAGATTCACTTTAGCATGCTAAAAGGCCCAGGACAAACTGGGCAACTAATTTAGCTTACAGACCCAGCTGTAAACAACATAGTGAAAGGCAGGGAAGATTCTACCTTAAAGATAAGATTGCATTTTAACACCCAGGAAGTTTGGGAAGCAGAATTTTTAATTTACTCTTTAGCAAACAAACAATACCTCAGCCCACCTTGGGGGCTGGGCAGGCTGCCTTTTGATATGCCCCTAGACCAGGATGCAGGTGTTCTGGAGAGAAATCCAGGGGGTGGAATTCCTTGTATTAAGTTAATTCGGGGTGTTCAGACACACGTGGCAGGTCTACAGCCCTAAACCTTTTTTTCATCTTCTCGAAAAATCCTATTCTGCCTATAAAACCCCTAGACAATGCAACACACCAGACTCTCTTGTCTCCTTCTGGCGTGAGCTGGGAGCTCTGTCCTTCCACTTTGTTTCTAAATAAAACCTGTACCTTGCTCTCTTACCTTGCCTGTTTGCTAAGCTCATTCTTCGGCTTTGTGAACAAGAACCCCGGCATCATCTTTGGGGGCTCGTCTGGGATAACTTCAGAGGTGAGTATTGGGCATCCAAGCCTGCCTGTTCTTTCGCTGTCCTTATGGAAGGAAGCCGTCTATGGCATACAAATCGGGCGCTTCTCAGGTACTTAAATGGGACTAGCCTGGCTGCCGATCTCAAAGTCTCAAGTGACAGGTTCCCCTGCGTCTCCCTCAGTGGATCCCCCGTCTCCCTTGGGAGCCGGGAATGTCACCTGAGTGGAGGCCAGGATTCCCTTTCAGAGGCAGCTCCTTGGATGCAAGGGAATGAGGAAAGCCGTGGGCAACTGTGAGAGTCTAGGCTGAGGCTACACTTCGGCGGCCTCTCAAAGGTCCATGTGTCTGGAATCAGACCCCGACAGCCCGACTGGGTATCCTTGAGGAGTGTCTCTCTTTCTCTGTCTCTGACTTCCAGCCTGCTTCTCCAGGCCACCCTGGCCTCTGAGTGAGGCAGGGGGTGCTACTAACTCTCCTAACTTCTTCAATTTCACTGAACCTGATGCTCACCACCGCAAGGTAGGAGATCTACGACCCCCACCCTCTTGTCTCACAGATCAGGTTTGTTATAGTGAATGATTGGCTAAATGATTTCCAGGCAGTGTCAGAAACTAGTGCTTGAGTATAGAACCCCCTCCATAACTGTACATGTAAATGGCCCCATTTAAATTATAGCCACGGCTCTACTCAATTGATCTCCCTTCCTTGGAGGCAGTCATCCTGGGGCTGGCATTTCCTTTTCTGCATCCCCAGGGAAGCAAAACGGGCTTGTGACACTGACCAAAGCTCAGGCAGTAAGAAGTCACACAGTCCCTGCCCTTATCAGACCAGTAGGGGGCACTCAAGGAATGACTAAAGCTTGTGTAGAGAAAACTAGCATCCACATTAAAACTTCCAAAAGGCGTAAAGTAAGAGCATACTGATGAGGTTCCCACTAGATTCAAGGCTCTTAAGCAACTCTTACTGAGTGGGAAGGCAGGAGGGGAATCAAGGCAAAGTGCAGGCCATGCTGGTAAGGAGTGGTTAAGTCCAGTAGACCTGGCAGAGGGGGTGACTGACCACTGTCACCCAGGCTCCAAGGCGAGGGGACGCCCTCACAGAGACAGAAGCCAATTAGGTGCTGGACACCCATCTTTCTCTCTTCCAGATGGGAGCAGCCTCTTCAAGTCTAAAGCCAGACACGCCTCTGGCATGCATTCTGAGGAACTGGGAGCAATTCGATTCCCAGACCCTGAAGAAGTGCTTTATCTTCTTCTGCACGCAAGCCTGGCCGCAATACAAACTCTCTGATGGAGAGACCTGGCCCCCTAAGGGAAGGATACTGTATAATAAGATCATGCAGCTAGATTTGTTTTGCTGCAAGAAAAGGAAATGGTCAGAAATCCCATATGCACAGGCCTTTTTTGCCCTTAGAGAAAGAAAAGGACTATGCCAAAAAGCTGGATTAATTCCAGACCCTACTCCAGACCCTAATTCCTCCGCATTGGCTGTGCTAGGCCCACCTTACCCATATCTGAGTCCACTTGTGGAGAACCCTAAAAGTCAGAGCACAGGAGAACTACCACCCCCAGCATCATTGGCCCAATAACCCCACCAGGCTTCCCAGGGGTAAAGGAAAGACAGTTATACCCAACCTTATTGCCCTTACAGGAAGAAGCCAATGGAGAGTGGGGACCGGCTCGGGCCCATGTCCCCTTTCTCCCTCCAAAACCTGAGGCAAATTAAACAGGACATGGGTAAATTTTCAGATGACCCAGACAAGTACATAGAAGACTTCCAAGGGCTTACTTTAACTTTTGAACTGACCTGGAAGGATGTTATGCTTATACTAAACCAAACCCTTACTGGAGGGGAGAAAGAAAAAGTAATCAGAGGAGCCTTAGAGTTTAGAGATGAATGGTATACTATAAATGCAAATGGCAAATCTCCAGAGGAACTAACCCGGGTCCCCACTGGCTGTCAGGCAGTGCCATTCACTGACCCAGAGTGGGGCCATGATACAGATGATGCTGATAAGTGGTACAGGAACCACTTTATAACTTGTATTTTAGAAGGGCTGAAAAGAGCATGAGTAAAACCTATAAATTACTCTAAATTATCAGCCATGATGCAGGAAGGAAAAGAAAGCCCCTCAGCCTTTCTGGAGAGGCTCAGGGAGGCATTGGTGAAGCACCCTTATATGTCCCCAGAGTCCCCAGAGGGCCAAGTCATTCTTAAGGATAAATTTATCACCCATTTGGCCCCAGATATCAGGAGGAAGTTACAAAAATTGGCATTTGGCCCAGAACAAAATCTGGAAAGCCTCCTGAAGGTCGCCACATCAGTTTTCTATAATAGAGACGAGGAGGAAAGGAGGGACCGGGGGAGGAGAGATAACCGAAAGGCAGAGGCATTAGCGATGGCCTTGCAGAGAGTCAACTTTGGGCCTCCAAGGTTGGAAAAAGGGAGACGGGCCCAAGGGACTGGGCCCCTGGCGGCTTGTTTCCTCTGTGGCAGACAGGGTCACTTTAACCGAGAGTGCCCTAGGGGTGGGTGCTCCAAACCACCAATGCAATGGCCTCTCTGTCAAGGAGACCACTGGAAGCGAGACTGCCCTGAGGTGTAGGCAACTGGGGTCAGACCTGCAACAATGCGGTCAGGACTGAAGGGGCTCGGGGCTGCCCATGCTGGCTCCTGTCACCACCATAACCCCACAGGAGCCCCGGGTGGTTCTCTCTGTAGGAGGCCACACCACCCATTTTTTGCTCGATACAGGAGCCGCCTATTTGGTCCTCCTCCATAATCCAGGCCCCCTCCTCCCAGTCAGCTACTGTTAGAGGCGGGTCTGGGACGCCCATGACCAGACATTTCCCTGGGCCTTTAAGCTGTGGTGGGACTCGGTGCTCTTTCCCAGGCCTTCCTGGTGGTCCCAGAAAGTCTGACGCCGCTTCTAGGCCGTGACGTACTTCCTAAAGTACAGGCCTCTGTGCATATGAACACAGAGAGAGACGAGTGATGTCTTCCCTTAGTGGAAGCGGACATTAATCCTGAGGTCTGGACAATTAATAGAATCATTGGAAAGGCAAAATCAGCCCGACCTGTACAGATTCATCTTAAAGACCCTGATCACTTTCCTCATAAGAGGCCGTATCCCTTAAAGCGAGAAGCTCGTGAAGGCTTGAAACCAGTTATCAATAACCTGAAAACTCAAGGCCTCTTGATAGCCTGTAACAGTCCTTGCAACACTCCCATATTAGGAGTACAAAAGCCAGATGGAAGCTGGCGCCTTGTACAAGATCTACGAGCCATTAATGAGGCAGTCGTGCCCCTACATCCTGTAGTGCCTAATCCCTCTACCCTGCCATCCAGGATTCCTGAGGGAGCAGCATGGTTTAGTGTGCTAGGCCTGAAGGATGCTTTCTTGTATCCCACTTGCACCTGAATGCCAGTTTCTCTTTGCTTTTGAGGATCCTGTAAATCCCTCAGCTCAATTAACCTGGACAGTTTTGCCCCAGGGATTCAGAGATAGCCCACATCTATTTGGGCAGGTCTTAGCCAAGGACCTGGCCTCCTTTGATTCAAGGGAGGCAGAAATCATCCAATATGTGGATGATATTCTCTGCACCACCACAGAGGCAGAAGGTCAGGAAAGTACTCAGAGATTACTGAACTTTATAGCCGATTGTGGTTATAAGGTGTCTCATCAAAAAGCACAGATCTGTCAGCTGCAAGTAAAATATCTGGGCTTAACCTCTCTCAGGGAACTAGAGCCCTGGGGGAAGAGAGAATTCAGCCCATTCTCTGCCACCCGTTGCCCCCTACTATCAGGCACCTGAGGGGATTCTTGGGCATCACTGGGTATTGCAGAATTTGGGTCCCCAGATATGGAGAGTGAGCCAGACCCCTCTGCCAACTCCTTAAAGAAGCCCAAAGGGAAGGCGCCCTAAAACTCCAGTGGGAACCTGGTGCTATTAAAGCTTATGAGGCTTTGAAGAAAGCCCTGCTCCAGGCCCCCGCCTTAAGCCTGCCCTCTGGAAACCGATTTAACCTGTTTGTTACTGAGAGATCAGGAGTGGTGCTGGGAGTACTAACTCAACCTCAAGGAGAAATGCAGCAGCCTGTAGCCTATCTAAGCAAGGAACTAGACCCAGTAGCTAAGGGCTGGCCACACTGTCTGAGATCTGTGGCAGCAGTAGCCCTGCTAGTACCTGAAGCCACAAAACTGACCCTGGGAAGAGACTCGATAGTGCATGCACCCCATAATATCACCAGCTTATTGAACACCCGGGGGGACCTCTGATTATCAGGCAGCAGGCTACTAAAATATCAGGCACTCCTCCTTCAGGGCCCTGTAACCCAGCTGCGGACATGCTCCACCCTAAATCCAGCTACCTTTCCACCTGAATCCATGAGCAAAGGACCTGAGCATGACTGCCAACAGGTCCTTGCCCTAAACTGTTCTGCCAGAGAAGACCTAAAAGACACCCCATTAGAAAACCCAGAGCTTGTGCTCTTCATAGATGGCAGCTCCTTTATTGAGCAGTGCCAGCGGAAAGCTGGCTATGCAGTTATCACTCTGTGGGAGTCCATCGAGTGCCAACCACTTTCACTGGGCATGAGTGCCCAGCAGGCAGTATTAATAGCCCTCACCAGAGCCCTTGATATAGGGAAAGGAAAGAGAGTCAATATATATACTGACTCTAAGTATGCATACCTACTGCTGCATGCCCATGCAGCCAAACGGAAAGAGACTTTTTAAACTCTGAAGGTTCCCCTATCAAATACCATAATGAAATTAACCAGGTAATACAAGCAGTACATAAGCCTAAAGAAGTAGCATTTATTCACTGCAAAGGCCATCAGAAAGGAATAGATGAAATAACAAAAGGAAACAGGTGAGCTGATACAAAAGCAAAAGAAGAAGCTCGAGAGACTTATAAGGCACCTATGCAGGCCCCTCTCTTATAGACCTGTGTGCCAGCTGATATTAGGCACAGCTATAGTAAGAAAGAGCTACAAGATGGCCTCTCCAAAGGTGTTTCTCTCCTTCCCTCTGGTTGGCTTCAGACAGAGGATGAGAAAATTTATTTGCCTCAGAGTACAGAATGGAAAGTTCTTAAAACTTTACACCAGACTTTCCATTTAGGTATAGAAAATACCTATCAGATGGCCCAAAGTATTTTTTTATATTCATGATTTTTTGAAAAAAGAATTTATTTTGGTATCATTATTCTACAATTACATGTGCAATATATGGTTACTAAACTACCCCCTTCATCAGGTCCCCCTCACCAACCCCATTACAGTCACTGTCCATCAGCGTAGTGAGATGCTATAGAATCACTACTTGTCTTCTCTGAGTTGTACAGCCCTCCCCGTGCCCCCCCAACATTACATCTGCTCATCATAATGCCCCTTTTCCCCCTTGTCCCTCCTTTCCCCAGTCCCTTTCCCTTTGGTAACTATTAGTCCATTCTTGGGTTCTGTGAGTCTGCTGCTGTTTTATTCCTTCAGTTTTTTTCTTTGTTCTTATACACCACATATGAGTGAAATCATTTGATACTTGTCTTTTTCGGCTTGGCTTATTTCACTCAGCATAATACCCTCTAGCTCCATCCATGTTCTTGCAAATGGTGCAATTTGTTTTCTTATGGCTGAATGATATTCCATTGTGTATATGTACCACATCTTCTTTATCCATTCATCTACTGATGGACACTTAGGTTGCTTCCATTTCTTGGCTATTGTAAATAGTGCTGCGATAAACATACGGGTGCATATGTCTTTTTCAAATTGGGCTGCTGCATTCTTAGGGCAAATTCCTAGGAGTGGGATTCCTGAGTCAAATGGTATTTCTATTTTGAGTTTTTTGAGGAACCTCCATACTGCTTTCCACAATGGTTGAACTAATTTGCATTCCCACCAGCAGTGTAGGAGGGTTCCCTTTTCTCCACATCCTTGCCAACATTTGTTCTTGTTTGTGTTTTGAATGTTGGCCATTCTCACTGGTGTGAGGTGATATCTCATTGTGGTTTTAATTTGCATTTCTCTGATGATTAGTGATGTAGAGCATCTTTTCATGTGCCTGTTGGCCATCTGAATTTCTTCTTTAGAGAAGTGTCTATTCATGTCCTCTGCCCATTTCTTAATTATATTATTTACTTTTTGTTTGTTAAGGTGCGTGAGTTCTTTATATATTTTGGATGTCAACCCCTTATCAGATACGTCATTTATGAATATATTCTCCCATACTGTAGGATGTCTTTTTGTTCTACTGATGGTGTCCTTTGCTGTACAGAAGCTTTTCAGCTTGATATGGTCCCACTTGTTCATTTTTGCTTTTGTTTCCCTTGCCCGGGGAGATATGTTCATGAAGAAGTCGCTCATGTTTATGTCCAAGAGATTTTTGCCTACATTTTTTTCTAAGAGTTTTATGGTTTCATGACTTACATTCAGGTCTTTGATCCACCTTGAGTTTACCTTTGTGTATGGGGTTAGACAGTAGTCCAGTTTCATTCTCTTACATGTAGCTATCCAGTTTTTCCAACACCAGCTGCTGAAGAGGCTGTCATCTCCCCATTGTATATCCAAGGCTCCTTTACCAAATATTAATTGACTGTATATGTTTGGGTTAATGTTTGGATTTTCTATTCTATTCCACTAGTCTGTGGGTCTGTTTTTGTGCCAATACCAAATTGTCTTGATTACTGTGGCTTTGTAGTAGAGCTTGAAATCAGGGAGCGTAATTCCCCCTGTTTTATTCCTCCTTCTCAGGATTGCTTTGGCTATTCGGGGCCTTTTGTTGTTCCATATGAATTTTAGAATTATTTGTTCCAGTTCATTGAAGAAAGCTGTTGGTAGCTTGATAGGGATTGCATTGAATCTACAGATTACTTTAGGTAGTATAGCCATTTTGACAATATTTATTCTTACTAGCCAAGAGCATTGGATGAATTTCCATTTGTTAGTGTCCTCTTTAATTTCTCTTAGGAGTGTCTTGTAGTTTTCAGAGTACAGGTCTTTCACTTCCTTCGTTAGGTTTATTCCTGGGTATTTTATTCTTTTTGATGCAATTGTGAATGGAATTGTTTTTCTGATTTCTCTTTCTGTTAGTTCATCGTTAGTGTATAGGAAAGCAACAGATTTCTGTGTGTTAATTTTTTTATCCTTCAACTTTGCTGAATTCAGATATTAGTTCTAGTAGTTTTGGAGTGGAGTCTTTAGGGTTTTTTATGTACAGTATCATGTCATCTGCAAATAGTGACAATTTGACTTCTTCTTTACCAATCTGGATGCCTTGCATGTCTTTGTTTTGTCTGATTGCTGTGGCTGGGACCTCCAGTACTATGTTGAATAGAAGTGGGGAGAGTGGGCATCCTTGTCTTCTTCCTGATCTTAAAGGAAATGCTTTCAGCTTCTCACTGTTAAGTATAATGTTAACTGTGGGTTTGTCATATATGGCCTTTATGATGTTGAGGTACTTGCCGTCAACACCCATTTTGTTGAGAGTTTTAATTATGAATGGATGCTGAATTTTGTCAAATGCTTTTTCAGCATCTATGGACATGATCATGTGGTTTTTGTTCTTCTTTTTGTTGATGTGGTAGATGATGTTGATGGATTTTCGAATGCTGTACCATTTTGCATTCCTGGGATGAATCCCACTTGATCATGTTGTATGATCCTCTTGATGTATTTTTGAATTCTGTTTGCTAATATTTTGTTGAGTATTGTTGCATCTACGTTCATCAGGGATATTGGTCTGTAATTTTCTTTCTTGGTGAGGTCTTTCCCAGGTTTTGGTATTAGAGTGATGCTGACTTCATAGAGTGAGTTTGGAAGTATTCCCTCCTCTTCTATTTTTTGAAAAACTTTAAGGAGAATGGGTGTTATTTCTTCTCTATATGTCTGGTAGAATTCAGAGGTGAATCCATCTGGTCTGGGGCTTTTTTCTTGGGTAGTTTTTTGATTACTGATTCAATTTCATTGCTGGTTATTGGTCTGTTTAGTTTTTCTGTTTCTTGCTTGGTCAGTCTTGGTAGGTTGTATTTTTCTAAGTCGTCCATTTCTTCTATGTTTTCCACCTTGTTAGCATATAGATTTTCATAATATTCTCTTAAAATTCTTTGTATTTCTGTGGGGTCCATCGTGATTTTTCCTTTCTCATTTCTGATTCTGTTTATGTGTGTAGATTCTCTTTTTTCTTAATGAGTTTGGCTAGGGGTTTATCTATTGTGTTTATTTTTTCAAAGAACCAGCTCTTGGTTTCATTGATTTTTTCTATTGTTTTATTCTTCTCAATTTTATTTATTTCTTCTCTGATCCTTATTATGTCCCTCCTTCTGGTGACTTTGGGCCTCATTTGTTCTTTTTTTTCCAATTTCAGTAATTGTGTCTTTAGAGTATTCATTTGGGAATGTTCTTCCTTCTTTACATAGGCCTGGATTGCAATATACTTTCCTCTTAGAACTGCCTTTGCTGCATCCCACAGAAGTTTTGGCTTCGTGTTGTTGTTTTCATTAGTCTCCATATATTCTTTGATTTCTGTTTTGATTTGGTCTTTAACCCATTGATTAATTAGGAGAATGTTGTTAAGTCTTCGTGTATTTGTGAGCCTTTTTCTTTTCTTTCTAAAATTTATTTCTAGTTATATACCATTGTGATCTGAGAAGTTGGTTGGTAGAATTTCAATATTTTTGAATTTACTGAGGTTCTTTATGTGATGTAGTATATGGTCTATTCTGGAAATGTTCCATGTGCACTTGAGAAGAATGTGTATCCTGCTGCGTTTTGGTGCAGAGTTCTGTAGATATCTGTTAGGTCCATCTGTTCTAGTGTGTTGTTCAGTGTGTCTGTGTCTTTACTCATTTTCTTTCTGATTTATCTGTCCTTGGAGTGAGTGGTGTGTTGAAGTCTCCTAAAAAGAATGCATTTCTGTCTATTTCCTCCTTTAATTCTGTTAGTATTTGTTTCACATATGCTGGTGCTACTGTGTTGGGTGCATATATATTAATAATGATTATTTCTTCTTGTTGGACTGACCCCTTTATCATTATGTAATGTCCTTTTTTATCTCTTGCTACTTTCTTCGTCTTGACGTCTCTTTTGTGTGATACAAGTATTGCAACACCTGCTTTTTTCTCTTTGTTGTTTGCATGAAATATCTTTTTCCATCCCTTCATTTTTAGTCTGTGTATATCTTTGGGTTTGAAGTGAGTCTCTTGTAAGCAGCATATAGATGGTTCTCGCTTTTTTATCCATTCTGTTACTCTGTGTCTTTTGATTGGTGCATTCAGTCCATTTACATTTAGGGTGATTATTGATAGATATGTACTTATTGCCATTGCTGGCTTTAGATTCGTGGTTACCAAAAGTTCAAGGGTTGCTTCTTTACTATCTAACAATCTAACTTAACTTTCTTGTTAAGTTGTTCTAAACACAGTCTAATGTTTCTTTGTATATCTCCCTTCTTATTCTTCCTCCTCCGTTCTTTATATACTAGGTGTTTTATTCTTTGCCTTTAGTTGGTATTTGGATGATCTGCTTTCTTTGCTATGATTTTATTTTCTCTGGTGATCTCTTTTTAGCCTTAGCGGTGCTTCCGTTTATAGCAGTCCATTTAAGATATCCTGTAGTGTTGGTTTATGAGAGGCAAACTCTCTCAACTTTCGTTTGTCTCGAATTTGTTTAATCCCTCAATCATATTTAAATGATAATCATGCTGGATACAATATTCTTGGTTCGAGGCCCTTGTGTTTCATTACATTAAATATATCATGCCATTCTCTTCTGGCCTGTAAGGTTTCTGTTGAGAAGTCTGATGATAATCTGATGGGTTTTCCTTTGTAGGTGATCATTTTTCTCTGTCTATCTGCCTTTAATACTCTGTCTTTATCTTTGATATTTGGCATTTTAATTATTATGTGTCTTGGTGTTGTTTTCTTTGGGTCCCTTTTGTTGGGAGATCTGTGGGCTTCCGTGGACTGCGAGACTATTTCCTTCCCCACCGTGGGGAGGTTTTCACCAATTATTTCTTCAAAAACACTTTCTATCCCCTTTCACTCTCTTCTTCCTCTGGTACTCCTATAATGCGAATATTTTTCCATTTGGATTGGTCACTGAGTTCTCTTAATATTCTTTCATTCCTGGAGATCCTTTTATCTCTCTCTGCCTCAGCTTCTCTGTATTCCTGTTCTCTGATTTCTATTCCATTAAAAGTCTCTTGTATCTCATCCAGTCTGCTGTTAAGCCCATCAATCGCTTGTCTGATTTCTGTATTGTCTTTCCTCACTTCCCTCACTTCCTCCCTCAGCTCTTGCACATTTCTCTGTACATCCATCAGCATGGTTATGACTTTTTTTCTGAATTATTTTTCAGGAAGTCTGCATTTTCATCCTTCAGGCTCCCTCTCTGGGGTTGTCTGGTTGATCTTAGTCTGGACCATATTCCTCTGTCTTTTCATGGCTATAGAAGTGGTCGCTGGTAGTTGCCACATATGTCAGCTGGGCTCTTTAAGACTTTGAAAAGAAAAAAAAATGAGAGCAAGAAAGAAAAAAAGAAAGAAAAGAAAAAAGAAAGAGAATAAAAAACAAAAAACAAAAAGTTGCTCAGAGAATAAATTTTGTAAGTTCTCATCACACGAAAAAAATTCTGAGACTATGTATGTGATGGATGTTAAAAGACTGTGGTGATCATTTTGTGATATATACAAATATCAAAATCATTATGTTGTTAATCTGAAAATAATATGATGTATGGCAATTAGACCTCAATTGAAAAAATAAAAGTACTTGAAAAAACTATGGAAGAATTAGAAAAAATCATGTCAGTGAGAAAGACTTCCAAAAGTGTGACATAAAACCCAGAGGAAGAAAAGATATTGTTGATACTTTTATGTAAATGAAAATATAAAATTTCTCCCCAAGGAAGACCTCGCTCATTTACTCACTCTTTTTCTTTTTAAGATTTTGCTTAAAGATTTGGAAGAGGTTGCCTATCAGTCCAAGTCTCATCTGAGCATCCCTTGTGGAGCCTTGTGGGGCCAGGAGTTTGGGGTCCATAGTCCTTCTGTGCTGGGGTCCTGGGTAGCAGCACCTGTCACAAATCCTGGCATAAATTACGTGTCAAAGACATACCCCAATCTCACAGAGGATTACAAGGAGCAAAACTACTGCCACTATCTGGATGCCCAAATTAGAACAGCCTTAAGGGATCAGTGCAACGTTGTTTATAAATCATAGCAGAGCAAACAGCTGGAGCATTAGCAAGGTCGGACCAGTTCCCCAGCCCTGAGTCCCTTGTGGGGCATGATGAGTCTGATGGGTGCTACACACAATGGACATTGCAGCTGAGGAACCCAGGGCCAAACACCCAGCACCTTTTTGATCAAGCAGTGAACATTGCAGCAAGAAACAAGGTAATTCCTTTCTTACCAATGGGAGCAAGCAAGTCATTGTAAGGTAGTTACACTTGGCCACACCTTCATCATCCTCAGGATCAGGACATGGAGAACTCTGTGGTCTGGTACATTCAGGAAGAACATACAGGATGCTTACAACACGGGATGGGTGGCCTCTCCCAACAGGAGGTGGAGGTGTTCATAAGTGTTTGTTGAATGAGTAAATAAGAATAGCGGGCTCTTCTTAAAGTGGGAGTACTTCATCAGATTTCACTGGGTGACTTGGAATGGAAAACTTGTTTCTCTTGTAGTGTGTAGTTTTAACTATGCAGTTTGAACTGTGACTTCTTCTCACTATATTTGGGACCCTGTGGAGTGCTTGAAGAAATATGGGTGTGTAGGAGACTAGGACATTGGCAGATGAAATGCAAATTTTGCTGGGAGAATGGAGAGGCATTTTTAGGGAGTAGGTTGATGAGCCTTAGAACTATTTGCAAAACTGCTAGAAATTCCCACATAGTGCTGTGCTGTGATTGGCTATTAAGTTGCAGCTGCAACTGTGGAAAATGCTGCCATCCAAGTTTTAAATAATCCTTTAAATGTGCAATTCTCTATGGGATGGTAGATTAAAATTCATGCTTTCTATACTTTGGAACATTTTCCTTTTAAAATTCACTTCCACTTGTATTGAGGAAAGCAAGAGATACTGAAAGGAGTTTGTAACATAAGCAAGGTAGGAATAGCCTGAGAGGCTGGCTGGAATGAGAATTTCATCTGTAGGGTTAGTAATTTATAATTTCATCTTGTTAGCCTCTAAGGAATGTTTGAACACTTAACTGAGATTAATTGTATCTAGGATCAGGGCCCAGGACTAGACTGGGTTATTCAGTGGGTAAAATCATGCTTAAAGTGTTAAAGATTTGCTGCATGATCAAAACGAAGCCTTCAAGACCCGGGGACAGCAGTGGCAAGGATTCCCAGGATGTGTCCATTCTGAATGCACCCTGGTTTGCTGCTTCCTTCTGGCCTCTCATCCCCATTTCCCAAGCATAACTCAGATCCTGAGATGTCTTCTCTGCCCACTTCCACTCTCAGAAGTCCCCCTTCCTGGAGGCCCAGGGTCCTGGTTCTTTATATCAGTGGTTCTCAAATTTGAGCATACTCCACAGTCACCCAGACTGTGAAAAATCAGACTTCTGGGCCCATTCCCAAGAGCTGGGGGGTCTGGGTTGCTGGAGACTGTGTGTTTCTGACAAGGTCCCTTGTGATGCTGCTGGCATGGTGCCCGAGCTGGACTTCAAGAGCCCTTGATCTATGTGCCCTGTGTTTTGTGTTTAATTGTAAATGTCTCAGGTTAGGAGACATTTCAGAATACTGCTATTGAAATTTTCATATGTATGTATCTTCTCTGGCACTTATGTCTTATCTGCTCAATAAATATTAGCTCCATTTCCCTTTCCCCACATCCTTATTTGAATTATAATGTTTTTTGCAGAAACGAGTCATTATGCAGCTATGTGCTTAGGAAGTATTCAATAAATATTTGCTATGTAAATGGATGGATAAAAGTTCTTGATTTTAATCAAAGTTTTCTATTAAGACTTCTCAATTATTATTTTGTTCTGTTATGAATACCTTGTTTTCCTCAAGCAAAGCTTCAGTAGTAAAAATATCTTTTATTGTTTGGATTTTGTGGAAAAGACTAACAAATTAAAATGGCTTATAAAATGTAGGTCTGTGGGGCAGTTGGGGTTCCTATGGCCGATCCTCACTGAACTTAAACCACCTGATGATGTAACTGGCCTGTTGCTAGGCTACCACCTCCACACCTTTAGACAATAAGCTATTATTGTGCTGTGTAGAGAGTTCAGCCCAGTGCTCTGGGCGGAGGCAGAGATGCTAGTGCTCGTCCTACCGCCGGGAGAACAAGCCAGGTGATAAACCCTTTCACCCCCCAAAATTTCTACTGTCAGTTCTTTGGTCACGCTGAATCTGTAGTGAACTTTCCTGGGGTTTAAACCCATTGGCAAGACAAGTGCCCAAGTGAGCAATGAAAGATAATTTTCCCATTCTGGGGTCTCACACTGCTGAGGTAAGTGACGTGTTCATGGGTCTTTCTGGATGATGTCTCAGCAGTCTATTGGTGCAGGGCCCTCACTGGGATCTGGTTGAGTTGTTTAGAGATATAATACAATAGTTTCCTTTATATGAAAGACATTTTATAAACTCTACCTTGACAGCGGTAGCAGGGCTGAGGCTGTCTGATATCTGCCATTTTTTTCTCTGACCTTTATGGGACTTGATTCTTGCAACTGTTTCTAGTTTGGGAGAGAGAGCTCAGGACTTTCCTTTCCCGCTTGCTGTTATAAGTCTAGGAGCAGAATTTCCACTGGACAGGTAGCCAGGAGAGTAGTGGTAATTCACTGGATATTTGTGGAGCTTGTATTTTGAAACAATCCCCTGCCCAAATATTTTGGGAAATATAAAAATTAGCTTTTTGTTGGTCTCTATTTTTTTAAATGAATTTCATATCTAACTTTTTATTGTTATGGATAAGTTCCTCCACTATATTGACATATAAGAGAGAGTGGGGTCTCATCTGTAATTATTAAAATAGCCACTTTTTTTTCTGCCTGCAACTACTTGTGAGGATAGTGGGTAGGACATAGATTTAAGGTCAGTACATTAGAGGTCACTTTACTGGTGTATAAGTTCTGATCTGTTGAGAATCAGATGCCAGACAGAATTAGCTGTAGAAAGATTTAATGGGAAAGGGAGCAGTGGAAGGTGGAGCAGAGCAGATCTTATGGAGGTCTGACACCTGGAGAAAGAGAGGGAAGAAGGGCTGTGTGGGAAGTGTGAACTGCCATGCTGAAAGGGAAGTTTGGCCAGGTTTATGGGGAATCTTTAAGGAGATGGTGGTGGAATCCTCTGTCTTGCAGAAATGACCACTTGTTTTGCATCATTTGGTATCCACTTCATGCTCAGCGGTTGGCTGGGAGAAACTGTGAGGGAAAGTGGTGCTGGGTCCAGAGGACAGCAGCAGGGGCTGCCAGATGTCCCTGAAGCAGGTGATCTGAGTGGCTTGTTTCCACGGGCACAAAGCATCTAAATACATGTTCTGTATTTATAGCCCCATGGATATAATATGATGGGAATCACACTGGGAGGCTGTGGATAAAGTGAAGGTTCACATGGCCTGGATCCCCACCTAAACCTAAACTACTTGATGATGTAACTGGCCTGCTGCTAGGCTACTACTTTCACACCCTTAGGCAATAAGCTTTATTGACTGAGTCACTTATAAAGAGCTCTGCCCAGTGCTCTGGGCAGAGGCAGAGATGAAGGAAGATTACAGACATGCAGACTGTTGCCTGCAGATTCTAGTGCTTGACCTATCGCCAGGAGAACAAGTCAGGTAATGAACCCTTTCACCCCAAGAATGTTCCACTGTCATTCCTCGGTTTCACTGAATCCATAGTGAACTTGTATGGGGCTGAAACCAATTGGCAAGACAATTGGTGACATCAGCAGGATTCATTGTTGACAAAGGAAAAGAACAGGCTGCCCTTATGGGAAGAGTGCTTCAGCCGGCTTACCCTGTGAATGGGGAGACAGTATATTGTCCCCCAGTGGGTATGTGGTCTGAGCTGGAAGGCTTCCTAGAGAGCTGGGCCCCACCCCAGGACTGGAGGCAAGTGGAGGTGACACCTGAGGTAGGGGTGGCACTTGGTATGGTAACTAGGTCTTTTGAGAAACAGAGTGCCTGTGAGGCAGTGGGGACTATAGGTTGGCTGCTTCTCACAGCATTAAAGAAGACTACAGAAGAGAAGGGCATGGTCCTGAAAGAGACACGAGAAATGACAGCATGAGAACGAGAGCTGCAAACTGCTGTGGATTCATTGAAGAATGAAATGGCATTGATGCGAGAGGAGGCAGCATGAGAATGTGAGGTGCTATTGAGGAGGTAAAAAATGTGTTGGTGACAGAAATGGCATCACTAAGAGGTGCTGTGGAAGAGGTAAAGGCTATGAAGGAACAGGATGGACCCCTGCAAAACCACAAGAAGAGGCAGTGTGAGAACGAGAGCTGCGAGGTCCAGTGAAGGAGGTAAAAGATTCCTTACAGAATGAGGTGGCAGTGCTGCCAGGTGCTCTGAAGGAGGAAAAAGTATAGAGGAGAAGGACGAACTCCCGGGGGAAGCACAGGTGGAGGTGGCACAAGAACACCAGCTGCGAAGCATTGAGGTGAAGGTAAGAGAGCTGCTGAAGACTGAGCTAGCATTGCTGCGAGGCACTGTAAACAGTAAGGGGGACTGGAGAGAAAGGTGCCATTAGCCCCAGAAATGGAGGAGCTGGGGAAGGATGAAGGGATGGTGCTGGAGGCACTGACCCCTTCTCTGTTGAAAGCAAGCCCAGTGGTTGTAAAGAAAATAAAGACACAGCAACAGAGATGTCCTCCAGGAGGAGCAGCCCCCTCCCCAGGTCGTGGAGTACTCTATGCTCCACCCCTATACTCAGGATGAACTGGTGGATTTGGGTTTCTGGTGTCAGCAGAAGCCCTCAGAGTCGATATCAGCTTGGCTCCTGGGTCTGTGGGATTTAGGGGTGGATGGAATTGTTCTGTGCAGATCAGAGATGGGAAAGCTGTCTTCCCTGACAGTTCACCCTGCCCTTGAGGCAGCGATTACAAAATGCACATCAGACCCCAGGGAGTCACTCCCTCCTCAATTGGCTCATGGCTGCACTTCATGCCATGTGGCCCAATCAGGGTGATCTACCATCTCCCCTTCTAGATGGCAGACATATGCTGAGCTCCAACAGGTGTGATGGGAGCTAGGCATAAAAATGCCATCTATAGTCCAGAGAATTATGAACCAGATGAGGAGACTTTTACTGCAGGGATGAGAAATTTTGTGCTTCAAATGGCTCCCACATCCCTCTTTGGGCCTCTCGTGGCTACTGTTGCCCCTCACTTAGGGCATCCCATAAGTGAGGTGACACCTACAGTAGCAGACTTAGTTAGGAGAGGCTGAAGCAATACAACCTGAAAACAAATAAGGTCTGCTACTCAGAGGAAGAATTTAAAGGGCCCCATGAAGGTTACAAGGGCCCATAAATGGTTGATTAAAAATGGGCAGGAGCAGATAGAAGGAAATTAGATGGGAAGTCAAATAGAATCTGACTGGAACTGTGGCAACAACTGATATGGGAGGAGCAGTTCCAGCCATTAAGAACAAAGAGGCAGAGGCCAGAGACAGAGCTGCAAGTCCAGTCTGTGTGTTTGCAAGACTTCCTGCTGGAAAGCGAGCCAACCTCACATGAGCCCACACAGGAAGATGATTGGGGAAAATGGTTTAACTGAGGGGAAGGTCGAGGTACCTGTCCTGAGGGACCAGGGGGAACTGGAGGCCACATGTTGAAATAGCTATACATTGGTCCCCAGTGAACATACAACGTGTCCTGGCTCTGGTGGACACTGGGGCTGAATGTTCACTGAATCATAGTAACCCTGAGTGGTTCCCCAGAACTGCCACTAACATAGCTGGATATGGGGGTAAGGCTATCAGAGTGAAACAAGCCCAAATCCCTTTGGGAATAAGGCATCTACCCCCAAAGGAGTGTACTTTGTATCTCTCCAACCCCCAAATATATTTTGGGAATTGATATCCTGCAGGGTCAATGGTTGCAGACCACTGCAGGTGAGCTCAGACTGAGAGTACGTGTGGTGAAGGCAGTCCTGAGGGGACATGCTAGGCACCTGCCCATAGCTTTGCCTATGTCTCGGTGGGTGACTAATACAAAACAATAAAAACTGCCTGGAAGGCATAAAGAAATTGGAGGAACCCTTCAGGAAGTGGAAACAGTGGGCATTATAAAGCCCACCCATAGTCCTTTCAATTCCCTTGTATGGCCTGTAAAAAAGCTGGGTGGCTCCTTGTGTATGACTGTGGACTACAAAGAACTGAATGAAGTCACATCCCCTATGTATGCTGCTGTCCCCTCTATTGCAGACCTGATGGATGCTGTCAGTTATGAACTAGGAACATACCTTTATGTGGTAGATATTGCTAATGCCTTCTTTACTATTGACATTGAGCAGGAAAGTCAGGAACAGTTTGCCTTCACATGGGAAGGATGGCAATGGACTTTCACCGTCCTTCCACAGGGATACCTCCACAGCCCCACCATCTGTCATGGACTTGTAGCCCATGGCTACATGGGAGAATCTGCCAACAGTGTGGCTATACCATTATGTTGATTATATCATGCTCACATCTGATTCTCTTTCAGATCTAAAAGGTGCAGCACCTAGACTGCTGCAACATTTACAGGAGAAAGGATGGGCTGTGAACAGTACCAAAATTCAGGGACCTGGCTTGTCAGTCAAATTCTTGGGGGCCATCTGGTCAGGTAAGACCAAAATTATACCAGAAGCAGTTATAGATAAAGTCCATGCCTTTCTTAACCCTACAAATACAGCATTGTTACAGGAGTTTTTGGTATTCTAGGCTACTGGAAAGTCTTTATACCAAGCTTGGCACAAATTCTGAAGCCCTATACTGGCTGGTACGAAAGGGTGTCAGGTAGGACTGGAATGAGCCATGTGCAGCTAACTTTACTACAGCATCAAGGCCCTGTGAGCTGGATGTTCATGTGACTGAAGATGGTTATGGCTGGGGTCTCTGGCAGCAGCTTGAATGAACTCACCAACCTATTGGATTCTGGTTACAACTCTGGAAAGGGACAGAGGTATGATATACCTTGATAGAAAAACAATTGGTTGCCATTTATCAAGCCTTGCTGGCTACGGAACCCGTCATTGGAATGGCCCCGACAAAGGTAATAACCACCTATCCCATTATGTGGTGAGTACGAGACTGGACCCAAAAGCCAAGGAGTGGTGTGGCACAAACGCCTACACTGACCAAGTTGGGTGCCTATCTGCAGCAGCACAGTGCCCTCTCTAGTAGCCCCTTGAGTGAAGAACTCCAAAGCTTATTGGTGCCAGTGACATATACGAGTGAAAAGCAGTAAGAATTTACTTTAGAACCATTAGTAGCAGAGAGTCCCTGTCGGGAGGGAAGAGCTCCTATACCCAAAGATGCATGGTACACAGAAGGCTCCAGCCATGGACAGCTCCCAAAATGGAGGGCCATAGCTTTCCATCCTAAGACTGAGACAATATGGATGGAAGATGGTGAGGGGAAGAGCAGCCCATGGGCAGAGTTGCGGGCCATATGGCTTGCGATCAGCCAGGAGCCCTCCCCTATAGTTGTCTGCACTGACAGCTGAGCTGTCTATCAGGGTTTGACCCTGTGGCTGCCAACCTGGTACTATTCCATCTGGCTGGTTGGTCACCAACCCCTTTGGGGGCAAGAATAGTGGCAAGACTTATGGGCCTGTGGTCAGACTAAAATAATTACAGTATGCCATGTGACAGGTCATTTGCCTTTGGCATCCCCAGGGAATGATGAAGCAGACAAATTGGCCCAGGTATGTTGGATAGAAGGAAAGCCTGCCTCTGATGTAGCCAAGTGGTTACCTCAGCATTTGTTGCATGCAGGGCAAAAGACAATGTGGGCTGTAGCCTATCAGTAGGGCTTGCCTTTGACCTTTGAATTCAGCAGAGCCTGGCAGAGTACATCGTAAGCTCTAAAGGGACTTATGAGTTCCACAGCAATATGAGACAATAGCTAAGGGGCTGATACCCCTTGTCAGGTGGCAGATAGACTAATTGAGCCTCTGCCCATGTCAATAGGGTACTGATATACCATGACTTGTGTGGACACAGCTACTGGACTTCTGGAAGCTTTTTCTACAGATTGTGCAGACCAAGGTATGACCAAAAGAGGCCTGGAGTATCTCTTTGCTGCCTATGGCCAGCCACAGGTAACTGAGAGTGATCAAGGCACCCACTTTACTGGACATGCACTGCAAGAGTGGGTGCAACAGTTGGGAATCAAATGGAAGTTTCATATGCCATGCACTCCTACCATGGCAGACATGATAGAGAGGTACCACGGTTTGTTAAAATCTGGATTGAATCAGACACTAGTAGTCTGCGGGGATGGTCAGTCCGCTTATGTACTGTGATATGGTGTTTGAACAAGAAACCCCAAAAGGGAGCCCTGAACCCTGTAGACATGTTAACACATATGGCTGCCTCCCCTATACAACTGCAAGTACAAACCAAGGAAGAATCATTGAAGCCAAGGTTCGGCAACCAGAATAATTTCTTGCTGCCAGCACCAACTGCACTAAACCCTGGAGACTCCATTGAGTGGATGTGGCCTTGGACCTTTCGACACATGGATCAACGATGGCTGGCTCTCCTGGCACCTTGGGGACAAGTCTGGAAGCTGACCTTCTGTGTATTCCTGCAGTAACAGCAGAGTGGATCTCAAAGATCACAGTAGTATATCCTGAATGACCAGAAAGTAGGAACATCTTAGCAGGGAGTTTTATTTTATCATTATGCACCTCCAGTAGCACTATATATGGACCCGTCAGTAATCCCCATGGGGAAAGGGGTAAGGGTATGGTATACTAGACCTGGGTGGGACCCCCTTCCTGCTGCAGTCCTATTACAGGACCACTCTCTTGCATGTATCCTACCTGATGGACAAGATTTGTCTATGTTGGTGTTATTTAAACATGTTTCTTACTGCCCTTTAGGTCTTTGTGGATTGGGTACACACCCTCGCAAAAAACTGCTACTTGCTGGGGTGCATGGCGCTCCCTATCTGTCCCATTACTAAGTGTGACTGATGAACTCATCTGAATAGAGCTGGTTTTTAATATAGCTGAAATAACCTTCTTAGGCTTGAGGATTATTGTAATATTTGGTAAATGTGTCAAAATCTTGTTATATCTTAATTTTTATTATTATCTCTATGTTGTTGTTATCCTCTCTTGTTGTTGTGGAATCTGGTTACAGTGCTCCAGCTTTCTTGCACAGGGACCATCATCGAAGATTGAGAGCATGTAGATTGTGAGGCGAAAATCCTGGAGGGGTGGAGTGTGGATAATATGAAGGTTCCTATGGCCAGGATCCTCACCTGAACCTAAACTACTTGATGATGTAACTGGCCTGCTGCTAGGCTACTGCTTCCACACCTTTAGGCAATAAGCTTTATCGACTGAGTCACCATGTAAAGAGCTCTGCCCAGTGCTCTGGGTGGAGGCAGAGATGATGGAGGTTTACAGATGTAATCCTAGTGCTTGACCTATTGCTGGGAAAACAAGCTGGGTAATAAAGCCTTTCACCCCAAAAACATTCCATTGTCATTCCTCAGTCTCACTGAATCCATATTTAACTTGCCTGGGGCTGAAACCCATTGGCAAGACAGATGCCCTCCCCTCCTGTAGCTAAGAATGGTACAGATGATTTCTGCCTAGACTTTGTATCCTGAGTAGAGGGACCAAGAAATTAAAAACAGCTGAAGTGAATTCATCTCAGCAGCTACCACCTTGGTTCTTGACTGAAATTTCTGAATCTAGTTCCCAAACTTTCCCTTCAATTCTTAAATTACTCAGCATGCTCCTGTTTGTGTTAAATGTGTCATTTTTATTTCTTGAAATGAAAGAACCATGACTTATCCACCAACTGAGATTTTGGATGTTTACCTAATCCTTTTGTTCCACTTATTAAAGGTGGAAGTTGGGGAGGTTAAATAGAGAGAATATGTATAATATTTGGTACGTGGGAGGTGTCCAAAGTTTTTCCCCCTTCAAAACTTATTTCATATTTCAACAATGTTATCCCTGACCTCCAGTGTCCTCTATAGTAAGCCTTCTGTGAAAGGCTTCTAAACCAGCCCCAGTGCTTTCTGCCTCCTCCTTTGCCCTTCCTAGCACATTTTCTCTTGCACATGGTGGCTTCTTTCTCCTTTTGTGGTTATGGGTATCCATACTTGAACTTACCCACTAGCAGAGGGAAGGGCTTGCATCTCACTACTCTATTTCCCTCAGAGTACCCAGCACAGTGTCTCTGACTTCAGTGTCCTCCAAGTGACAATTAAAATCACGTGGGAGCAGGGACGATGGGAGGAACATAAAGTGAGGATAAGAAGCAGGCAATAAGCTGTCAGTGCTGTACAAGAGATATAAAGGTACTCTTTTTAAATTTTATTTTGAAATAACTTCTGAACTTAGAGGAATATTGTAACTAAAGTACAAATAATTCCTGTATACCTTTCACCTTGATTTGTCAATTGCTACTATTTTGCCACATTTACTTTATCATTTCTCATTCTTTCTGTCTATATGCTGTTATTTTTTGAGCCACTTGAGAACAAGTTGCAGAAACCCTGCCCCTAAATGCATTCAGTGTGTGTTTACTAAGAGTAAGGACATTCTCTTACACAGCCACAGTAAGCCACATGATCACACTCAGGAAACTTAACATTGATAAAGGATTAATCTATACATTAATTCAATTTCTCCAATTGTCCCAATATCTATTATATCACTTTTTTTTTCTGGTTCAGGATCCAACCTAGGACCATATGTTAAGTTTAGTTTTGAAGACATATAAAGTTTTAGGAACAAAAATTGCCTTTTTTGGGTTTAGAGTCTACTCAAATTCAAGATGCATGTTTTTGCTCATACTAGCAAATTATGATAACAAAGAAAAGAGTCTTACACCCTTATATGGGTGTAGCGAAAATGAAAGTTCCTATAGTCAGGATCCTCACCTGACCCTAATCTACTTGATGATGTAATTGGCCTACTGCTGGGCGTCTGCTTCCACACCTGTTGGCAATGAGTCATTATTGTCTGTATTATATAAAGAGCTCCACCCAGTGCTCTGATTGGAAGCAGAGACAGAGCCAGACTGTGAACACTGCAGAGGTGGATGTGATTCCAGCACTTGACCTGCCACGGTGAGCACAAAGCATTTAATGTTTCAAAGCCTAAAGTTTGCTCTTATTTTAAATCAGTTCACTTTCAGAAGACAGCTGATCCTGCTGGGCTCTGTCTTTCTACCTGTTTGCAGAAAGACACATTCTTTGTCAGAAACCTTTTACTCTGAAAGAACTTTCACATGCCAGCCCTTCTTCCTGGACTCATTCTACCCTTGTTGCATTTTCTCTTTCATACTTAAGACCTTGTTTTCTAGTTAAGACTTAGTTTAGTGGCCACCTCTTCCATGAAGTCAACTGACCCTTCACCAGGCATCTGTCCCTTGTCCACAAACCTGCAGCATTTTCTCAGTGTTACAGCAAGTGAACCATTGTTTTGCGAAGTCTATTTCTGGTTTTGGATATCATAAATGAATTTCATGTTTGTCTTCTCCATACCCGGCAAGATTCTTGACACGCGGATGGTGACCAAGGAATGACTGAATCCCTGATACAATCTCCTAGTAGTCGTCTAAGGGTCCTTGAATCCTCATCGCTTCATCTGGGAAGCTGCTAGTCCTAATTCACTCAGCTTCCTTTCTCCCTGATGCCCTTTGGCTACCTTTCACTTGGGTGAAATTGATGCTACAGCTTCAGTGCAGGCAATAAGTCTTTCAAATTACAAAGCTGATGTGGTAGTTTGAGGGGAATAGTTCTGTTTGAAGCCTGTTGGAAAGCAGAAACCTGGAGGGGTCTGCAAACTCATTCTGCCATTTCTACTTTTCTTTGACTAAAGGGTATTTTTCTCATTCTCAAAAACCTCTGGGGACAGCAATTTTATATGGCCCTAGATAGAAACCTTTACAGCAGCAAAGTGATGAAGTATATGTAGTAGCTCAGAAACGTAAAAATGGGTGTTCTCAGATGACCCTGCACAGAATAGTAAGAATACATCTTCAAGTCTATCAGGGCTGGAGATGAAAAGGAGTCTAGTCACTCTAAATGATATCAGTGCAAATTGATCTGGTCTCACAGAGATGCCCCCAGGCGCTATTGTTCTTCCCTTTCACCTCATCAATTCAGTAGGTCTAGCCTAACGAAGACCATTGACTCCTGTACTTGGCAACTTTTGCTATTAAGCCAGCGCCTCATCTTATACCACACCCTGTTCTACTTTTGCTCTATCTCCTAGGTCCTGGAATTCTGTCCATATCTAATCTCAGCCTCTAGACATGAATACTTGCATATTCAACTAGGGCTTTAATGGCTAGAATATAAGGGGTGGCTTAAAAGAGCCAGGGTTACCTGTTTGCCATCAGAACATATTCTTGGCATCTTATGTACTGATGTATCTTATGTTCTAGCAAGTAAATTCAGTTATGTGTCATCTGCCCATTTTAAATGCTAATAAAAAAAATGAGTGCATCTCTCATAACTTCAGCAGTAGTGGGAGTTGTAAGAAAAAAAAAAGGCCAGATGCATTTTTCTTTGTTTCTTAGTAACCACTAACATCTCTGAGATATATTTGTATCTCAGTGATGTTCCTCTCTTGCTGCTAGGCCAGGTCTATTGTTAGCACAGCACATGTGGGCTGCACCTGTAATTTGTGTCCTAGGAGGTTTCAGTATACAAAAATAGGCAAAACTTAACTTTTCACAGTCACTTCCTCTGTAATTAAAATGGCATACTTCTTAAGTTAGAAAAGGATGAGTTTATGGTAAGGGGAATCAGAGTCTCTTCAAAGAGGCTGAATTTATATTCTTGAACCATTGCCATATTTAATAAGAGGCTTACTATTTCTTGAAAGTCAGTTTGAACACTGTTATAACTAGATAGTTCAAATTGGATAAATTATGCTTCAGAGTCTTTTCTTTTGGAGAACATACTAATTTTTTTCTTTTTTTTTTTGATGATCTTAGTGGAGTGAATGGAACATTTGGGCAGAAGTTTTTTTATTTTAAGTGTAGTTGGGAATATGTATTTCTTCCTTTGGGTGGGGAGAATAATTTTTCTTTTCAACTTTATTTTTGACCTCAGGTATTACACATTTAAGGCTTCTTATGCGTGATGCTTTCTTTGTTGTGGATTCTACTAGGGTCTTGATTCAACTGTTGAGACAAGGTAGTTCTCACTTCATGGAAGTTACAGGAATGACAGTCTATATGAAGTTAACAAAGGAGTTAATGTTTGTTAACTTACTGTTCATCTGGGACTTGTTTAGACTAGAGCAGTACCTTACAATGTCAATGAAAGGATTGGTGACAAATTGCTTCTGTGTGCTCTGCTCAGAGACTGGGAAAAATTCAAAGTTGACTGAGAGAGAACTCTTTAGGAGAAAGTCTGCTGCCTCTAGTAGGGAAAGAAAAAAATCTCATTATAGGCAAAAATTCTTGCATTATCTTTTGAAGTGAAAGGGTTTTTGCCTGTATTAATCAGCTGACTGCCTCAATTTTCCACCTGGTATGTCAGCTGAGACCATCAATGTGAGTAAATACTTGGTTCTAGTGATGATTGAAGGCCATAAAAATGTTTCTTGGGATTGTCCTTTGGGGGAGGATGGTGAAGAATTTATCTGCCATCTCCATTTTCCTGGATCAAAGTTTTGCTTCATGGGAAATAATTTCCCCCATTACTCATGAGTTACATGTATGTGGGTGCCAGTGGGTCCCACGATGTCTCATGCCTCTCTGTCTGCAGTGAAACCCTGGGCAGGGAAGAATGGGAGACACAGGTGCAAGACAAAGTGCTGATTGACTGTGACCCCATGAAGAGTTCATGAAGAGTGGGCCACGGTCCTTGCTGGGCCATTGGGCCCGCCGAGATTTCAGAGTAAGGGTCAGGCCATAGTCTCCCACTGATTATGTTAAAAGAGTGCTTTGTGAGCTATCTATGTCAGAATCATCTGAAGGGAGGAGATGTCCATTAAAAATATAGATTTCTAGGTCGCACCACAGATCTCCTGACTCAAACTTTCTGGGGGTAGAGACCAAGATGGACATATTGAACGAATAGCCCAAGCAATTCTTTAAGCATCCTAACCTTAAACACATAGGCTAGCAGATTCTATTAGAGTTAACTTTATTGAATCTTGCTTTACATGTTCAAAATCAGTATGTATCAGAGTAGACTGAAGTAATTTCCATATACTGTAATTTATCTACCAGGCCCCATTTATTTCAAGAATCCTGACAGACTATTACCATTTCAATCCATTGGCTTGACTATATTTTACTTAAAATGCCAAGTGCTGAAGCAATGTTGGGTTCTTGAGTTCATTTAACAACATCTATAATCATAACTCTTATAAATCATACTCTTGTTGTCACCCACTATTTTTATGAGCTTTCCTAGAGCCATGAAATAATCTCACACGGCCAGCTCTCTGTGGCCTCCTGGTGGCATTACCTGGATATTTCCCAGAGTCAAGGAAAAGGTGTTCATGAAGAAAACTGCTGTTGTGCAGCTTTATAGATTTAAACTTAGAGTTTGAACAAAGAGGCCTTGAGTGAAATTCCCAGAGTCCTAAATTTATGAGTACATATGGGCAATTAATCCTTTATGTCATTTATTTATTTTTTTTCTAATTTGGTTACATGTAGTTTCTCTCACACCACAGTACATAGCGGACAGTTCATTCTATTAAGAATTTGGATGTTTACAGAAAGGGCGATGCAGAACTTTCCTCAGCAACTTGTACCAGTGTTTGTAAGCCTCAGAATCAGTGATTTAAGTGATTCCTTTAATCTACCCTGGATTTCTTTTTCTGGAATTCAAACCCAGTGAGAACAAATCCTCAGGTGGTGTGCTATGAACTTAATCATAGATAATTTTGATATTAATAGCTGTAAATATTAGGTTAATTGCAATAACAAGTTAACTGTGATATAAAAATAGTTCAGAGCTATTTTTAGCCAGTAAGGAAAAACATGGATGTGTAAGAAAGCATGTAGATAGAAATCTTGGAAGACTATCAACCGACATGTTTATTTTAGAACATTGCTCCTTGGAGAAAGTTACTCCAGAGCTGGACCTAAGCAGACTGCTAAGACATCTTGGAATCAATGGGTACCACTGGATAGCAGGTAGAGACCTTCCCGTAAGACCTAGGTGAGATAATCTGGTCTTGTCCAACATCAGGATTGCTAATAAAGTGCTAATCTAGCATGGACACTATTCTTGCTTTTAGTAACAAGAACTCAGAAAAGAGGAATTTGTCTAAGGTAGTTCAAAAATCCAGTGGGTATAGCTAGTCAAGTCTAGAGTTTGTTTACCAGCATATAGTAATTATAAAGTATGTGTTTGTATGTGTGTGTATGTACTGATGAAATCTTGCATTTAGAAAACTTAAAAAATAGAAATTTTGCCTCTGTCTTGGGTTTCTAATATTTGTGGTCTCATATTATGAAAATTCGTAAGTTGTTGTGTCAGACCTAGCTTATGTGCCTCCTTGGATCCTCACTGCTCCCCCACCCCCAGGACGTTAGCTCCTTACTCCGTGGAAAACCCCTCATCTCCTTACACCTCTGGCTGCCATAGTCCTTCCTCCATCCCTAGGCGAGGGCTGGGCTTTGCCATGGTCTTCTCTGTGCTTGCCTTGGCAGGAGCTGCATCTCCTTAGCATTAGCCAAGACCAGACTGGACATAAGGAAGTCAGGCCCTCTCACCACTCCTGATTCTGTAGGGTACTCACCATGGGACGTGGGAGTGGGGTTTCCTCATGGCTGACCTAGTGGGTAAATACCTTGAAAGTGTAGAGGGAAAACTGACTAGTAGAAAGCAAACGTGCTCCAGAGAATAAATTCATCTCCTTTTCCTCCCCTGATGGACTCTTTGAGGTGAGGCGGGTTTCACAAGGCCCATCTGGAAGTCATACCACATGACCAAGTAGCTGGCCCAGTCTTCCTGTGAAGCTTACTTAATTCAACAAATGTTGTTCATTTATTCCACAAATATTTACTGAAAACCTATTACATGTCCATTAATTTGCAAAGGTGCCAATTACACAAGGACGATCCCTTGCCTCAAGGGTATGGAAGACATATACTTGGGGAGAAAAATGATCTACTCTCAAGGTCATGCTGTTGTAAATCTTTCAGTCATATGTGTGGTGACACAAAGCTTTCAGTGTAGTGGTCCTATTATTGCTGCTTTTCTGGCAAAATAATATGATCTTATGCTAGGTACAGAAATAAGCGCATACACTGGAATAGACTTAGCAAACATTTCATCTGAAGACTTCGATTTAGAAAAAGACTCAAAAAGGAGTCATTTCTTAAATATATTTGTATAATTTCTTTACCTTTTGTGATTATTTGGAGGCTATTGTTTTCCAAGAATCACTGAAAAACACACCCATGTGGGTGAATTTCCAATTTAAATAGATATGGGCTCAGAGGGATATGCTTCAGGTAAGAATCTCATTAGTTCTTCATACTTTCCATTTTGAAATTAACAAAAAGGTTTATAAATCAGAAACAGAGGAAGAAAGATGAATTTCTGTCATTTCATTTCATTTGCTACTCAGAAATAATTTTTAAGCATGGGGAACCACTTAGGTTTTGATAATTTAAACTCACTTAATTAATAGATAGTTTTGCTGGTCCATCAATTACATCATTTTTTCTATTCTTTTGTGACTTGCAGCTCTGAGGAAACACCATAGAAGTAGTTGAATAAGATGATTAATCTATAAAACATGCACTCATTTTGATGATTTTTATTCCAATTAAAAGTTTGGAATGTTGTTAAAAAGATGAATGTCTACAAAATTTTTTTGGAACAATTCATGAAAATTATTGGTAGATAAAGGGTGATCAATAAATATTTGAATGACAATTGCAGAAGAAGCAAACATGTCATGTGGAAAGGCAGCATTTTCATTCCTAAACAATTTCATTCTATTCATTTCCATGAGAGGAATGCTCATTGACTGATTATACATAAAAATAGAGAATGCTGCATTAGAAGTGCTGGCATCTGTTCCTTGATGTGCCTTGGTTTTGTTTTGGCAAATAATATTAAGAACATATCACTTTTTTCTATTACAAAAATATGTTGTATATTCACACATATATTTAAAATCATAAAGAAGAATGTTACTCATAGTTTCACCCATCAAGAAATAATAACTGTTAATACTTTTGTACATTATTGTAGATTTTATGTATATAACTTTTTATCAAGAAGACTAACCTAGTTGAGTACAAGCAGGAAAAGAAAGTATTTCCCCCCCAGTGCATTCAAATGTGTTCTGTTACTTCTTCCTTCCTTCCATCTTTGATGATGTTGCTGGCATTCTTTATAGTTTTTCCATTTTTTCTTTCTCTCACTTTATTGGTTATGGTGGAAGTATTACACCATGGAAACTGGCAAGTGTTACAATCCAGGTCTTGCTCTGCTTCCTCTGACCCCATAATAATTGCTTCAGGTAACCCAGTTCTAAGCCATTCAGTGCATGACATTCCCTTAATCCCAGGGATTGGTTCAATGTGATACTTGGAAAAGTTACTGGGCGTTCTGGGACATAGGATACCTGTCTCTCTTTTTTTAGATGATGAAGAATATGGATATGAAGACTGAACTTGCTGCCATCATGGTGTCGTCATACTAGGAAGCCATCCTGGGGAAGCAGTTCACACAAGAGATAATGACAAAGTCAAGAGAGGTGCAGTGGAATTGAGCTGGAGTCCTGAACATTTCATGGTTAAGGTCTGTGCTACCATTGAACTTCAAGTTCTGTGAGCCAGTAAATCGTGTTCAATGTTTGAGCCAGTTTGAGTTGAGTTCTCTGTTCCCAGCTACAGAAGACATTCTAACTTGCTCAAGTGTCTTTTAAGCAGGTGGTAATTGGAGACTATGCTCATTTCCTCTTCTGAACTGTCCTGAGCTCAGTAGAATCACAGCTTTGTGGAATTCTAGAGCTGTTTTATGGAAATAAAGCCACAGTTTCAGAAGAAATTCACAGATATTTGAGGAGTATGAATTATGCATTGTTTCTCAATAGTCTTTCAAGTATAAACCTCAGGATCTGATGAATTCTCAAGAATCTATTCTATTAATTTGGTTTAGTTTTGAGGAGACTCAGCTGAGATGAGGGATAATTATGACTTTCAAGGTGATATAGAATCTCTGTAATACTACAAGCTAGTAATTAAATCCAGAACTGTTATGACATTTATATGGCTAAAGTTTGGGCAACATTTGTTTCCACCTAACTTTATGAAAATATTTATTTTTCACGAAGGTGTTCAGATACAAGTTAAATTCAAGTTGAGATACAAGAGCTACTAACTATGAGATAAATCTAGAGTGAGAATTCAGACACATGTTTTTTGGGTAGGTCTCAACTTTCTTGAGACCAGTTTATTTCTGTTAGTGCCACGAGTTTCATTGACTTGAAAAATATTATGATACACTTTAAATGAATAAAATTGATAAAACTTTTGGTGTATATTGCTTTTTTATTCATGCTCTAATCTATCTATCACCATTATTATCATTAAAAAATTCGTGGAGCTATAGATACTTGATTTTCTCATTAGGTGGTCCATTGTTAAAGACTTTTGGATGGTCCTACATTACGATGTGTGTGTGTGTGTGTGTGTGTGTGTGTGTGCGTGCATGTAGCTCAAATTGCTTCCCTGTTACTTTTACTCATTGGTCTCAGTTAATTTCTCTCTGAATATGTCTAATCCAGGAAATACTGAAGATAGCTATCATGTCATCATCTCCTCACCCTTCTGAATCTCTTTCCAGCTAGAGATTCCCAATTTTTATCCCTTACTATCTTGATCACATGCATTTTGGCCCTGTCTCTCTTGGTGAGGTCCCTCTTAAACACAATGTCTCAATGATAAGAGACTGAAAGAAGTGGGCAAGGATAGAATCAGCACCAATAAATTCACTGGGCAGAGCTAATGAGAATTCTGGGACTGTGCCTATATTTTCCTACTCAAATAATTTGAAATATTATGTGGAAAGTTATAATAACCATTAATGGAATGATTTTTAAGAAATATTTCTTAAAGGAAGAGTTTTGCTTTATCACCTCTTGTCATAATTCAAAAAAACCTGTCATTTCATTCAAATTATTCTTAGACTTTACATTTGTTTCTCAGCTGAAATTCCTAAATGGTGTTATTTGTTGTTCTTCAAACACCTGGGTTTCAAGAGACTTTTCTTCAAATAGGGTCATTTGTTGAATCAGAATGCTTTCTTAAAAAGGCTACATTAAAGAGCAAGTGCCTATCATTCAAATTTTGCTCCCTTTTAGGAAGTTGCTTTTATCACAAGTGAAGAGTCCAGTTCCTGGCCAAAAAAATTTATGTGTGATTTTTTCAGGCCAGACCACAGGCAATTCCAAAGAGTTTATCCAGCAGACTTCATGGAGGAAAATTACACCTTGTGATGATTAATTTTATGTGTCAACTTGATTGAACCATGGGATGCCCAGATATAATGATTAAACATTATTTCTGGGTGTGTTTGTGAAGATGTTATCAGAAGAGGTTAGCATTTCAATTGGTGGGCTGAGTAAAGCAGATGGAACTCCCCAATATGGGCGGTCATCATGCAATCCATTGAAGGCCTGAATAAAACATAAAGGCAGAGGAAGTTTGAATTCTCTCTCTGCCACACTGATTGAGCTGGGACATCAATATTTTCTTGCTTTGGGAGATCCTGGTTCTCTGGTCTTCATACTTGGACTGGTATCCACACCATGGGCTCTCTGGTTTGCAGCCTGCAGACTACACCACTGGCCTACCTGACACCTTAGCTTGCAGAAGGAAGCCCCCATAATCACATGAGTCAGTATCTTACAATAAATATCTTTAATAAATTATATATATATAATATGTTTTTGATGGCCACTCTGTTTTGTTTCTCTGGAGAACCCTGGCTAATACATCCTTCTAGTGCACTGCTGTCTGTGAAGGGAGTTGCAGTCAGGGACGCAGGCCCTCTGGCCTGCCATGTACTTATGCACAGCTGCATTTCTAGGCCAGCACTTCCATTTGAAGGTCTCCCTGAAACCAGGTCCATAAACTGCAGAAGCCTTTTGTTCTGGGCACCCAGGCATCAGTGAGATAGCCGCCCCACCATGTCTTTGCTGAGCCGCTGTCCTCCCACTGGTGCACCGTTTCACGGGGGAGATGAACAGGGAGGAGCAGGCTGCATGCTCCAGGTCAGCTTCTTGCTTTTACTGCTACAAAGAGTGATGAAAGGTGTAACTCCAGGGGGAAAATCTGTACCCAGCCTGGGACAAATCACCTTTGAACCTGAAATCAGTCAAAAGGAGAAATAAAGTGGGAGAAACCCACTTTTATGGCTTACAAGCAATGGTCAACTTCTGCTCACTCCTGTCTCCCTTGACCCGGTTGCAGGAAAGGGGCCCCATCTAACCTCTCTGGTCCAGATATGACCTCTCTCCCCCATGTAATTACCTGTTGATATGGAGATGGATACCTCTCTCCACCCCTTGGAAGCACCTATTGATATGGAAATGCACTAAGGGCAGGTGAGAGATTCTAGAAATATTGCAGTTTTACCCACAGCTCATCCTTCCAGAAATCTCACCTCACAATCTACTCATTACCCATCTTCTGCAATGGCCCCCGTGTGAGACAACTGGAGCATTGTAACCAGACTAATAACACACAACAGCAACAGCAAAAAAATCATGATAATCCTCAATCCAGAGGATTCAGCTAAATTCAAAGTCCTATGCAGATTAAATCCATAGCTCTCCCATTCCACAGGTGGTCAGTAGGAGAACAGGTAGGGAGTTCAGAACAATCATCATGCAGCAGCTGCAGCCAGGGAGTGGGTCTGGGTCCAGGCCAAAGGGACTATAGAATAAAATAACCTTAAGGGCGATAAGATACATGTTTTAATGACACCAGCATAGGCAAATCTTGTCCATCAGGTAGGATACATGCAAGAGAGTGGTCCTGTGATAGGTCAGTGGCCGGAATGGGGTCTCATCCTGGTTGAGTATACCAGACTTTCACCCCCTCCCTGTGGGGGTTACAGATGGGTCAATATATGGGGCTACGGGAGGTACATGCACTGGCCATAAAGATAAAATAAAACTTCCCATAAGATGCTCTTACCTCCTAGACATTTTGGGTACACTACCATGATCATTGGTGGCCATTCCACTGTTACACCAGGAACACACACACATGAGGCCAGCTTCCAGGCCTTTCCCCCAAGGTGCCAGAAGGGCCAACCATCACTGGTTCATGTGTCAAAATGTCCAGGGCCACGTCCATTCAACAGTGTCTCCAGGGTTTAATGCAGTGGGGGCTGGCAGCAGGATGTTGCCCTGCTGGCCACATCCTGGCTTCAATAACTTCTCTTTGGTTTGCACATATGGTTGTATAGGGGAGGCAGCAATGTGTGTTAGCATGTCCACAGGGCTCAAGGCTCTCTTTTGGGGCTTCTCATTCAAATGCCGTAGCAGTCCATAAATGAACTGACCAGCCCCGTAGACTATTGGTGTCCTACTCCAGGTCAGATTACAACAAACCATTGTACCTCTCTATCATGCCTGCCCCAGTAGGGTTATCTGGTACATTAAACTACTTTGTCCCTAATTGCTGCACCCATCCTTGTAACGCATGTCCAGTAAAATGGGTGTCTTGATGGCTCTCAATCACCTGCGGCTGGCCATAGGCTGCAAAGAGATGCTCTAGGCCCCTTTTGATGGTTTGCTGATCTGCATGACATGCAGGAAAAGCAACCAGTAGGCCAGTAGCTATGTTCACACAAGTCATGGCGTACTGATATCCCAATATAGTCTATCTGCCACCTGGCAAGGGGTATCAGCCACCTTCCTATTGTCCCGTGTTGCTGTGGGACTCAGTGTAGGTCCCTCTTAGAGCACACAGGGCACTCCTTTCAGGCTCTGCTGACCTCTTCAAAGGGCAACAGCAAGCCCCACCGACAGACTACGGTCCACATTGTCTTTGCCCTATGTACAAAAATTGCTGGTGTAAATATTGGGCTATATCAGAAGCAAGCTGGACGAATGTGTTGGCTTCATCATTCCCTGGGGTGCCAAAGGCAAATGGCCAGTCACATGATAAACAATAATAACTGTCTTATTCTGACCAGAGGCCCATAGGTCCTTGCCACAACTCTTGCCTCCAAAAGGGCCAGTGACTAACCATCCAGCTGGAATAGCAACATGTCAGTAGCCACAGAGTCAAGCGCTGATAGATGGCCCAGCTGTCAGTGCAGACAGGGCTCCTGGGTGATCACAAGCCATACTGCCCACAACTCAGCCCAGTGACTGCTCTTCCCCTCTCCATCCTCCATCCATATTGTCTCAGTCTTAGGATGGAAAGACACAGCCCTCCACACTGGGGGCTGCCCATGACTGGAGCTGTCTGTATACCCAGCATCTTCAGGTACAGGGCCTTTTCCCTCCTGATAAGCACTCTCAGGTACCAGTGGCTCAAAAGCGAGTTCTTACTGCTTTCCACTGGTATACACCACTGGCCCAATAAGCTTTGGAGTTCTTCACTTAAGGGGCTATTGGAGAAGGTGCTATGCTGCTATAACTATGTTCCCCATTTGGCCAGTGTAGGTGTCTGTGCCACACCACTCCATGGCCACTGGGTCCAGTCTCACACCCACCCTGCGATGGGATAGGTGGTTATTACCTTGGTCTGAATTGTTCCAGCAATGGGTTCTATAGGCAGCAAGGGATGGCACACAGCAGCCAGTTGCTTCTCTATCAAGGTGTACTGGACCTCTGCTCCTTTCCATAGTTGTGACCAGAATCCAGTAGGTTGCCATGTCTGTTCAAGCTGCTGCCAAGACCCCATCCATAACCATCTTTGGTTACATGAACATCTAGTTCACAGGGCCTTGATGAGTCCATTACACTCAAGGCCTGTATGGCCTTGACTGCTTGCTTGGCAGTAGTAAAAGCAGCTGCACATGTTTCATCCCAGTCCCACCTGATGCCCTTTCATACTAACCAATACAAGGGCTTCAGAATTTGGGCCAACTGTGGGATAAACACTCTCCAATAGCCCCAAAGACCCAAATACTCTTGTAATACTGCCACAGTGGTAGGTGTAGGGAAAGCCTGGACCTTGTGTATCACTTCTTCAGAATAAATTTAGTTTTATTCAACCAGAAAGCCCCCAAGAACTTTACAGACAAACCAGGTCCCTGAACCTTGGTGTTGTTCACAGCCCATCCTTTCTTTTGTAGATGTTGCAGCAGTCTAGGAACTGCTCCTTCTAAATATGCAAGATTATCAGATGCAAACTTCATATCATTAATATAGTGATACAGCCTCACCATGTGTGTGGTTTCTGCCATGGGGCCAAATCCTGGGCTACAAGTCCATGACAGATGGTGGGGCTGTAGAAGTATCCCCGTGGAAGGGCAGTAAATGTTCACTGCCAGTCTTCCTATGTGAAGGAACACTGTTCCTGACTTTCCTGTGCTATGTCAATAGAGAAGAAAGCATTAGCAAGGTCCACACATAATGATACATCTTAGCTCATGACTGAGTGTGTCCATAAGGGCTGCTATAGAGGGGACAGGTGCATGCAAAGGGGGTGTGAATTTATTCAATTTGGGGTATTCCATGGTCATACATCAAGAGCTGTCTGGCTCTGGCTTTTTCCCTGGCCACACTGGGGAATTAAAAGGACTATGAGTGGGCTTTATGATGCCCACCTTCTCCAGCTCCTGTAGGCTTTCTCCAAATACCTTGTGCCATTCAGGCAATTTATATTGCTTAGTATTTGTCACCTGCCGAGGTACAGGCAGAGCTACAGGGGTTCGTAGCCTGTCCCCTCAGAACTGCTTTTAGTGCATGTACCCTCAACCTGAACTCACCTGCAGTGGTCTGTAACCACAGGCCCTTCTGGATATCGACTCCCAAAATATATTCAGGTATGGGATAAATGTACACAGTATATCCCAATATAGCGTAAATGCCCTATTCCCAATGGGATGTGGGCTTTCTTCACTCTAAATGCCTTACCCCCATAGCCATCTGTCACAGCAGGGGTCCTGGGAAAACTCTCATTGTTGCCATAAATCAGAGAACATTCAAAGTTCTTGTGTCCACAAGCCAGGACACACTGTACATTCATGGAGGACCAATGAAATCCTAATGTTACATGTGGCCTCTGGTCCCCACCACATCCCCCAGGATGGGGGCCTTGACCCCCTACTCAGTCAGACTGCGATGCCCAATCATCCTCTTGTGGGGGTGAGGGCCCAGGCAGATCTTGAGTACTGTGCCCCAGGAAGTCTTGCAGGGACACAGGCCAGACATGGGACTTTGCCTCTTCCTTCCATATCCTGGACCTCAGCGGCTGAAACTGCTGCTCTGGCTTTAACTGGTGCCACAGTTCTAACAAGATCCTACTGGGATGTCTATCAAGTTTTTCTTTCACTACCCTGGCCTTTATCAAGTCAACCCACATCTGGGTCCTTGAGATCTTCACAGGGCCCTTTTGCACCTCTCCTTTCAGTGATAGCCCATACTTCCTTCTGTGTTCTTATTGTTTCAACCTCCCCCAGATCTGCTAAACTATGAGTAGCCTCACTTATGGGTTGCCCTACATGGGGGCAAGAGTATTCACTAGAGACCGAAAGAGAGATGTGGGAGCTGTATGCAGCACCAGGTTTCTCAATCCTATAGTGAACACCTCTTCATCAGGGCTCTGAGGGTCCATATTATAGATGATATTTTTCATGTGCAATTTCTGAAACATCTGCTGGAGCTCTGGATACATTTTCCAGCTAGTGGGTAAATCACCCTGATTAGGCCAAACTGCCCTGTGGCTGCTGTCAGCCAGTCCAGAAGTGCTTGATTCCCTGAGGTGTGATGGGCAGTCTGCAAACACTGCCAGAGGGAAGGATGAGTTGTCAGGGAAGCCAGTCTACCCATTTCAGAAACTGACAACAATGTTTTCTACCTATATATTCCAGAGATGCAAAAGACAGGTAGGCAGAGGTTCCTATGGCTTCTGTTGTAACTGGATGCTCATGTCCACCAGCTTTTCCTGTGTAGAGGTGTGGAACATGGAGTGCTCCACAACCTGGGGAGGGGCAGCTCCACCCCCTTAGGAGCCCGCGGTTGTTGTGTGTTATTTTATTAATTACAACCGGGCAGGCCTTTAATACTGAGAGGCTGAGCTGTGGCTTTGGCAGCAGATCAGCCCTTGCCAGATTAGCCATTTACGAATATATTCTGCCATACGGTAGGATGCCTTTTTGTTCTGTTAATAGTGTCGTGTCCTTTGCTATACAGAAGCTTTTCAGTTTGATGTAGTCCCATTTGTTCATTTTTGCTTTTGTTTCCCTTGCCCAAGAAGAAGTGTTCAGGAAAAAGTTGCTCATGTTTATATTCGAGAGATATTTGCCTATGTTTTCTTCTAAGAGTTTTATTGTTTCATGACTTACATTCAGGTCTTTGATCCATTTTGAGGTTACTTTTGTGTATGGGATAGGCAGTAATCCAGTTTCATTCTCTTACATGTAGCTGTCCAGTTTTGCCAACACCAGTTGTTGAAGAGGCTGCTGTTTACCCATTATATATCCATGACTCCTTTATTGTATTATTGTATATTAATTGACCATATATGCTTGGGTTTATATCTGGGCTCTCTGTTCTGTTCCATTGATCTATGAGTCTGTTCTAGTGCCAGTACCAAAGTGCCTTGATTACTGTGGCTTTGTAGTATAGCTTGAAGTCAGGGAGCATAATCCCCTCAGCTTTATTCTTCCTTCTCGGGATTACTTTGGCTATTTGGGGTCTTTTCTGGTTCTATAGGAATTTTAGAACGATTTTCTCTAGTTCGTTGAAGAATGCCATCGTTTTTTTTATATGGATTGCATTGAATTTGTAGATTGCTTTAGGCAGGATGGCCATTTTGACAGTATTAACTCTTCCTATCCATGAGCACAGGATATTGGTGTCTTCTTCAATTTAATGTGTGTCTTGTGGTTTTCACGGTATAGGTTTTTCACCTCCTTGGTTAGGTTTATTCCTAGGTAGTTTATTCTTTTTGATGCAATTGTGAATGGAATTGTTTTTCTCATTTCTCTTCCTGCTAGTTTATCATTAGTATATAGGAATGCAACAGATTTCTGTGTATTGATTTTGTATCCTGCATCTTTGCTGAATTCAGATATTAGTTCTAGTAGTGTTGAGGTGGATTCTTTAGGGTTTTTTATGTACAGTATTATGTCATTTGCAAACAGTGACAGTTTAACTTCTTCCTTACCAATCTGGAAGCCTTTTATTTCTTTGTGTTGTCTGATTGCTGGGGCTAGGACACCTAGAACTATGTTGAATAAAAGTGGGGAGAGTGGGCATCCTTGTCTTGTTTCTGATCTTAAATGAAAAGCTTTCAGCTTCTCGCTGTTAAGTATAATGTTGGCTGTAGGTTTGTCATATATGGCCTTTACTATGTTGAGGTACTTGCCCTCTATACCCATTTTATTGAGAGTTTTTATCATGAATGAATGTTGAATTTTGTTGAATGCTTTTTCAGCATCTATGGAGATGATCATGTGGTTTTTGTTATTCTTTTTGTTGATGTGGTGGATGATGTTGATGGATTTTCGAATATTGTACCATCATTGCATCCCTGGAATAAATCCTACTTGATTATTATGGATGATGTTTTTGATGTATTTTTGAATTTGGTTTGCTAACATTTTGTTGAGTATTTTTGCATCTATGTTCATCAGGGATATTGGTCTGTAACTTTCTTTTTTTGTGGTGTCTTTGGCTAGTTTTGGTATTAGAATGATGCTGGCCTCATTGTATGAGTTTGGAAGTATTCCCTCTTTTCTACTTTTTGGAAAACTTTAGGGAGGATGGGTATTAGGTCTTCACTAAATGTTTCATAAAATTAATCGGTGAAGCCATCTGTCCCAGGGGTTTTGTTCTTAGGTAGTTTATTGATTACCAATTCAATTTTGTTGCTAGTAATTGGTCTGTTCATATTTTCTGTTTCTTTCTGGGTCAGCCTTGGAAGGTTATATTTTTCTAGAAAATTGTCCATTTCTTCTAGGTTCTCCAATTTCTTAGCATATAATTTTTCATAGTATTCTCTAATAATTCTTTGTGTTTCTGTGGTGTCTGTACTGACTTTTCCTTTCTCATTTCTGGTTCTGTGTATGTGTGTAGGCTCTCTTTTTTTGTTGATAAGTCCGGCTAGGGGTTTACCATTTTGTTAATTTTCTCGAAGAACCAGCCCCTGCTTTCATTGATTCTTTCTATTGTTTTATTCTCAATTTATTTATTTCTGCCCTGATCTTTATTATGTCCCTCCTTCTACTGACTTTGGGCCTCATTTGTTCTTTTTCTAGTTTCATTAATTGTGAGCTCAGACTGCTCATATGGGATTGCTCTTCTTTTCTGAAGTAAGCCTGTACTAAATATACTTCCTTCTCAGCACGGCCTTTGCTGCATCCCACAGATTTTGCCTTGTTGAATTACTGTTGTCATTTGTCTCCATGTATTGCTTGATCTCTGTTTTTATTTGGTCATTGATCCATTGATTATTTAGGAGCATGTTGTTAAGCCTTCATGTGTTTGTGGGCTTTTTTGTTTTCTTTGCATAATTTATTTCTAGTTTCTTATCTTTGTAGTCTGAGAAGCTTGTTGGTACAATTTCAATCCTTCTGAATTTACTGAGGCTCTTTTTGAGGCCTAGTATGTGATGTATTCTTGAAAATGTTCCATGTGCACTTGAGAAGAATGTGTATTCTGCTGCTTTTGGGTGGAGTGTTCTATAGATGTCTGTTAGGTGCATCTGTTCTAACGTGTTGTTCAGTGCCTCCATCTTCTTTATTATTTTCTGTCTGGTTAATCTGTCCTTTGGAGTGAGTAGTGTGTTGAAGCCTCCTAAAATGAATGCATTTCATTCTATTTCTCTCTTTAATTCTGCTAGTATTTGTTTCACATATACAGGTGCTCTTGTGTTGGGTGCATAGATATTTGTAATGGGTATATCCTCTTGTTGGACTGACTCCTTTATCATTATGTAATGTCCTTCTTTGTCTGTTGTTACTTTCTTTGTTTTGAAGTCTATTTTGTATGATACAAGTACTGCAATTCCTGCTTTTTTTTCCCTATTAGTTGCATGAAATATCTTTTTCCATCCTTTCACTTTTAGTCTGTGTGTATCTTTGAAATTGAAGTGGGTGTCTTTTAGGCAGTATATAGATGGATTTTGGTTTTTTTATCCATTCAGTGACTCTATATCTTTTGCTTGGTGCATTCAGACCATTTACATTTAGGGTGATTATTGATAGGTATTTACTTATTGGCACTGCAGGCTTTAGATTCATGGTTACCAAAGGTTCAAGAGTAACTTCTTTACTATGTAACAGTTTTTAACTCACTTATGCTATTACAAATACAATCAAAAGGTTCTTTTGTAGTTTTTGTTTTTTTCTTCCGTTTTCTTCCTCCTCCATTCTTTATATATTAGGTATCATATTCTGTACTCTTTGTGCATCCCTTGATTGACTTTGGGGGTAGTTGATTTAATTTTGCAGTTGCTTAGTAATTAATTGGTCTACTTCCTTTGCTGTGATTTTATTTTCTCTGATGACAGGTATTTACTCTTAGGAGCACTTCCATCTAGAGCAATCCTTTTAAAATACACTGTAGAGATGGTGTGTGGGAGGTAAATTCTCTCAACTTTTGCTTATCTGGAAATTGTTTAATCCCTCCTTCAAATTTAAATGATAATTTTTTCTGGGTAGAGTATTCTTGGTTCAAGGCCCTTCTGTTTCATTGCTTTAAATATATCATGGTACTCCCTCCTGGCCTGTATGGTTTCTGTTGAGAAGTCTGATGGTAGCCTGATGGGTTTTCCTTTGTATGTGATCTTTTTTCTTTCTCTAGCTGCTTTTAAAAGTCTGTCTTTATCCTTGATCTTTGCCATTTTAATTATTATATGTCTTGATGTGTCTTCCTTGGGTCCCTTGTGTTGGGAGATATGTGCATCTCCATGGCTTGAGAGACTATCTCCTTCCCCAGATTGGGGACGTTTGAAGCAATTACCTCCTCAATGACACTTTCTCTCCCTTTTTCTCTCTCTTCTTCTTCTGGTACCTCCATAATGCTAATATTTTTCCGTTTGAATTGGTCACACAGTTCTCTCCATATTCTTTCATTCTTAGAGATCCTTTTTTCTCTCTGTGCTTCAGCTCCTTTGTATTCCTCTTCTCTAATTTCTATTCCATTTACCATCTCTTCTACTACATCTAATCTGCTTTTAAATTCTTCCATTGTATGTTTCATTTCAGATATGGAATTTCTTAGTGATTGAATCTCCATCCTAAGTTTGTTCCTGAGTTCTTGTATATTTTTATGTACCTCCATGATCACGTTTATGATTTTTATTTTGCACTCACTTTCATAGAGATTGGCGAATTCAGTTTCATTTGGCCCTGAGAATTTGGTCTGAACCAGGTTCCTTTGACGTTTCATATTTGTATGTGGCGCCCTCTAGTGCCCCAAAGCTCTAGTCTCTGGAGCTGCTCAGCCCCTGGAGTGAAGTTGGGGGTAGCAGGGGAGCGGCACTGATACCTGGGGGGAGGAAAGAGCTGTTTCCTGTTTCTTGGCTGCAGTGCCTGTCTGCAGCAGACAGGCATAAGCCTCTGTGCTTCTGTAGCTGCCATAGGCAGGGTTTCCTCTGGCTGGCCTGACACCAGAGCAGGGATTGTCGGTTTGTGAGCTTTTATAGGCATGCCAGGTGGAAGCAGCAGCAGGCTGCACATCACTGTGAGGGGCCTCTGAGCTGAGTAGCCAGCCAGGGGGATGGAGTGCCTGGAGGTCCTCAAAGTTCCCAACCTGCTGGGTAGAGCACACCCAGACAACCTTGTCCACCTATCCCTTCTCCTGTGCAGCAAGCTCTGTGCAAACCCCGCCCCTCAGCTACCCTCTCAGTGCTAGGAAGCCTCTCAGATCGCCCATCTTTCCTCTGTCCCAGAGCAGCCAGATGTGGATTCCTGTCCTCCACAAATGGCTGGAATCTCAGTTTCTTCACGTATTCCCCCTGTCTTAGCTTTCCAACCCCAATAATCTCCAGAGCACCATGCAATGTAGGTTTGTGCTCCCATAACAGATCTCCATGGCTGCATGTTCAGCAGTCCTGGGTTTCCACCCCCTCCCCGCTCTGTTTCTCTTCCTCCCACCAGTGAGCTGGGGTGAGGGAAGGGCTTGGGTCTTCCGTTTGATCAAGGCTTTGGTGTGTTACCCCATTTTATAAGGTCTGCTCTTTTCTCCAGGTGTATAAAATCTGGTGCAGCCTTCTTTCCTGTTGCTCTTTCAGGATTAGTTGTATTAACTATATTTTCAAAATATATGTGATTTTTGGAGGAGTTCTCTGTCTCACCTCTCATGCCGCCATCTTGAATCCCCCTCTCAAGGTCATTTATTTTTAAGGTTTAAACCCAACAGGGACAAAAATACTGCTGGCTAAAGGAAAGGGGTTTTATAATAGCATAGGAAATGAACAATAATTCCCACTCTCACAAGGATGCCCAGAAAGAGTGAGGGAATTGGAGTTATGGAGCACTTATCTTAAGTGGCTGTCACTTGAAGAGATACTTTAGATTTTCTACAGGCTCACAGGTGTAGCTGGATTCTTGGGTCTCATGATTTTGCAGTGCTGGATTTTTCCACCACTTTATACAAGAATGATGGATCTAGCTGGCAACTTTAGGGACCTTGACAGCTGAGGGGGTAAACATAAGGACAGGGTAGGGTCCTTTCCAAATAGGCTGCAATTGAGATTGGGGTGACCCATCTTTCAAGACTTTGATGATGACTTGGGTCCCTGGGCTATGGAGAGGCTTGTCCTCTGGTGGGTCAGGCTATGATATTAAAGCCAGTTGGAGCTGATGTATAGATGTGGCATATTCTGATAAGGCACTGGCCTCAGGAAGTTGGTGGACTTATCAGTTGGTAAGGGCTTGAATTTTCAGCACAGCAGGACTTTAATCTCAAGGGACTGTAATCTGGAAGAAATAAATTTAGTTAAGAGGTTTAGTAAGCATGGTTTACACAGTGGGGCTAGTAAAAGCATCAGGAGGTTAGCAAAGGGTAGTAGCCAGGATGCCCAGTTCTAAAAGTGGAACTGAACTGCTTATGATTCTGAGAGCCTCTGATGAATCTGAGAGACTTGATCATCTAGTTTCTTCACTGCTTGTCAGCGATGGGGGTTGAAATCCTTGTCTGAGCAACATCTGGAGTTGGACATTCCATTCTGAAAGAACAAATTTGACAAGGAGATTAAGAATGTATGGCCAAATATGAGGATTAGGAATAGTAAGATTGAGATGGGAGAAAACTGGGAATATTTGGAGAGTCATAGATAGCTATTTGAGGAAACTAGAATTTAGGATTTAGTTTATTTCACAATGACTGCATTATTGAAACAATACTTTTCTCTCTAAAGTCACCCTCATTTTTATTAGAGGTAATCATATTAAGAAAATAAGTTTAGCTTTAGAACACTTGGCTTGATTATTTACATAAGTGCAGCAAGAAGAACAGTTGGTCACATAGGGCCTTTTAAATGTGCTCTGCTGGAACTTTTCATAAGAAATTTCAGATTGAGCTTTTAAAGGCCTCTTGAGGCCAGGGAGGCCATGCCAGACTTGCCATCAGGTTTTGCCTGCAGTACCTGTAGATTTGGGTGAATTCCTCTCATCCTGAGGTTCCCAAGATATTCTGAGGCCAGGAAGTGACCTTTCTTACTCACCTGGTGCGGCTGCTGGGAGCCCTGAAAACAAGGTTCCAGGCCAGTTCTTCCAAGGGGCTTTGTTGGCCCCATAAAGTCAATCTTAGTTTCTTAAAGCTGTCTGGTCATATCTCAGTCTATGCATGTGTCTCAAATATGACATTCCAGTCAGAGCCTTGGTAATAATCAGTGTTTTCAATTGTGTCTTGTTACAAGGAGAGCAGATTCTTATTGAATTTATGCAAATAATAATGTTGCCATAAAATATGAAAATAGTTACTGAGAGTTTCTAAATTCTGGAGGGATCAAATAGAGGGAGAAAGACAAATGTTTCAATTCTGTTTTAAAGGTATAATTTACTAAACTGTTTGTAAGCTAGATTAAGAGAAAAAGTTTAAAAAACACTATGTTTAAGAGATTAGCAACATTTGAAACAAAATGTCATGAAAATTAAAATTATTCTCTTTAGTTTACTC
>JAVSCE010018608.1:0-57222 GCA_032199065.1 Smutsia gigantea | reverse complement strand
TCAACAACAGAATGAGGATCTTTGTTAGCAGCTAAATCTAGATGCTAATGTTAAGGCTGACCTATCTTTGGAGATATCTATGACGTTGGCTCAGTTCCCCCACTTCTGTTCTCAGGACAAGTCCACACTCGTCTCTGGATTTCTGTGTATTCTCTTGAGCCTTTACATTCTCATGGATTCATTCCCTACCCCAAATTGCATCAGGTCTTCTGTATTAGTTTCCTTCTCCTGACATAATGAATCTCCGCAAACAGTGACATAAATTTATTATCCTACAGTTCTGGTATTCAGACATGTCACAGTGCTGAAATCAAGGTGCCAGCTGTGTGCAGTGCTGCATTCCTTTCTAGAGGCTCTAGGAGAGAGAGAATATCCTTGTACTTTCTAGTTGCTGGAGGCTGACCCAGTGCCTTGGTTGCTCAACCTCTTGTTCCATCTTCAAAGTCAGCAAGAGTGGGTTGAGACTTTCACATCACATCAACTCTGATATCTTTCTTGGCCTCTTTCTTCCATTTTGAAGGCCATTGTGATTACATTGGACCTATCCAGATACTCTAATAGATTATACCTATTTTATGGTTGCCTGATATTGCAACTTTATTCCATCCACTACCTTAATTCCTCTTTGCTACATAATCACAGGTTCCAAAGATTAGGATATGAACACTTCTGAAGGACTACTATTTTGCCTACCACAGCTTCCACAGTTGTTTTCTGTTTCCTATGCTTGATCTTGCCCTACCTGGTCTCAGCCATCTGTTCCTGCTTTCCACAAACATTTATAGGTACAAAAGACTCTTATGAATGTTTGGGGTAATAGTTTATACTTAAAAAAAAACCAATTATGTAAACCATTAAGTGCTTTTGGTTCAGAAAAGTAACCCTCCATGACAACTGGAATTTTTATTTTTTACTTTTATATGGTAGCAAAAGAATATTCTTCTTTCTTTAATAATTTGGAAATAGGAAATTATAGAGAAGCCATGAGAAAAAATAGGGTCTCATATGATTACCATTCTGAACAAGCACTCCTGGCAGGTGGGAAATGTGTACCTTTATCCTGAAGGGGAGATGGGGACCCAGCATCCATGACACATTGGCAGGTCCCTCATCAAACTGGTCTGAACAGATACTAACCCTGTTTGAAACATTCTCACAGAAGTTTCATTTTGCAACAATATAAAAAACCTCTCTTAGAATTAACCTTTATCAAGCCTTAAGTCTAAGTCATGTTTGTCAAAATGCTGGTGTTACTTTGTTGGCAGCTGTCCTGACAGTGACATACTTAAGCAAGATAGTTTCTGTCATATACCAGTACATACATATGCACATGTTTTGACAGATGTGCATTGAAATAAATGAAAAAATTTTATGAAATAACATATTTAAAATCTGAAAAGCCATTACATATCTTTGTTCTGTTCTCTTTAAATTTATATTTTTTAAGTGCTGTCATGACACCATAAGTGTATTTCAAAATACAGTAATTAGATGTATCCTGAATGTAAAATGTACTGAATGTAATTACAGTACACTGTTTTCACCACTGTATGGAATTTTAATTGTTAATGTGTCTGGAGGTCTGAGCTGGCATTGCTCACTCTTATTAGCGGCAAATGGAGAAGGGGTTGTCTCTAGCCTTCAGCTGAGTCTCAGTAGGAAATTTTGGTCTACCACTTTAACTCGTATCTGTTTATTGAATTTCCTAGGGCACAGTAGGCATACAGACTGACCTGATGAGGAATTTACCCCCAACCTCCCTCCTCTTTAATAACATTTTCTAGATATTTTCCCATCAAGTATTGCCTCGGGGAATACTTCCAGAGTTTAAAGACGGGGATGGGTCTTCTCTTAAAAGGATTAAGTACACAAAGAAGGGGCACCAGGAAACAAACAGAAACTTCAAATGCAGAATCTGTATTAATTCTTTCTCAGTGCATGTTCGTAGACATCTATGACAGTGTATTTTAAACCATTATTTAGACCCACTAGGTTTCAGGATATCTATTGATTAGTCTCAATCAGCATGATTTTAAATAAATTAGAAGAGGAGAAAATTCCAGAGACACTGCACAAAGTATTGCTTTCAGAAGAATTTTTGTCATTGTCTGTGTATTTATGTGTCCACAAGATCGTGATGTAAAATAGTGTTCTCATTATAGGTGGCATTCTTCAAAATTTGAAAGCTCCTGTCTTGTGAGATGTGGTGTAGAAATTAAAGCCCAGTTTGCTCTGGAAAAATATTTTTGTAATCATTTTCCTCTATCCCACAAGTAGGAAATGATTACATGGCTAGAACCAGAGGAATTCATATCTACATTTTAGTCATTTTCCCCCCAAATCTGGCCTCTTAGATTGTTAGGAATGCTAGGTAGAAAGATAGACATGAGCAGCAGGAAAAGGGAAGATAAGGTTCAAAGAGAAAGTCACCAGATAAGGTTCAAAGAAAAAGCTGACCAAACTCTGCCCAGGTAGGGGGTCCCATATGGAGACAGCAAAGGCTTTGCAGGGAGATAACTTCCTCCCCAAGCAGATCCCAATGGGGCCACAGTCTGACAGAACTGAGAACTGCCCAGATCACACCTCAGTGTGGAAAAAGGACATGCTCACCGAGAGGGATGGCTATGAAGAAAGACCTGTAAATCAAATAGCCCCCACCTTGTCAGTCAAAGAGGCGCCCCCTAACCAGAATGCAATATATAAGCCTCCCTCCTTAATTAAAAAAATTTTCCACTTTACTTCTTATAATTTTTAAACCTATTAGGATTTTGAGAGCTAACATTAGCAGCTAAATTAAAAGCAGTTTGTGCCCAGGTGCTCTGCTAAGCATTTTATGTACATGGGACAATAATTGCGAGCTTTCCACAGCATCATTTTCCTTTCTTGGGCCACATGGATTATACTTCCCAGAATTTCTTGTATGTGAGTACAGTCATGCCCTTATGATCTCTGTGTGAATAGAAGTAATTCACTACTGTAGGCCTTGCCCACAAAAACCTGTCCCATGTACTTTTCCCTTTTGCTTCTTTTTTACCGACTCAGCTGTCAGGCTAGCTCCCTGATGAGCACCTGGTGGAAAGCCACTCAGCCGGCCTGCATAACCATCTGGGAATTTAACATGAATAGGAAATAACATTCTAGTCCATTCAGCCACTGAAATGGGGCCTTATTGTTTAAGCACCATAGTCTATCTTCCCCTTTTCATTTAGGTCTCATGACAATATTGATGAATAGGTACTACTGTATTCATTTCACCAATGAGGAATCTGAATTCTTTAAGACAAAAGTCCAAAAGCCCATATTTCAATTCCAGTTTTCTAACTCCAAAACCTGTGTTCTAAACTGCCTCCTTTTATGAGCAAGATAGCAGTGTGTAGTCAGTTTATTGAGAAGTATCAGCTTAGGAGAGCAGAAACATGAAATGGCTTCATTCTTTCCCATGAACCCCTATATTTTTGCTCTGTTAAATCTTCATTCCCTATAACGTATTGGAAAGGCATGAAGGTATCTCATTCCAGTCTGTGTCTTTTAAAATACTGTCCATTACTAAAACAAAGATTTTTCATTTATTCTGCTAACTTAAAAAATTCAAAATGAAGTTAACTCAAATTATTTCTCCTATATTCTCTGCCCTGAAGTCCAGTTGTGTGGTTGGTTTTAACTGAAGAGGGTCATTGGCTTTGCCTGGCATGGTTTGACCGTATGTAATGAGAGAGACTGCAGGGGTTAGACCCTGCCTCCAGCACCCCAGCTGTGTGATCATGGATGAGTTATGTCATTTATCTGGGTCTCAGTTTTTTCATCTGTAAGATATTGGCAATGATTCTATTTGTTTCAAAGGCTTTTTTCCTTGGTTTGGTTTGATAGTGATGAAATGAATTAAGTGCAGAATCAAGCACATTATAAAGCCTCAATAATGTTAGAGTTTTGAAATTCATGATTTTCACTTTGGCTAGTGGCATCATGCCTCATTCCTTTGTGTCGCCATCATGTTGCTCCCCTGCTGGGTTCATCCAAGAGAACATTATAGCCCCCAATCTTGTTCTCCAATGCCAATCCCTAGGATAGAATTTTTACATTACTTAGAAACTGTCATTTATAGTGAAGTGCCAATGTCCTGTTCTGCTCTCACTGTCTCTAACATACTTTCCAGGATGCTTTCCACCGCAGCTCAACCTCAGATGGGATATGATCACTTCTCCCCCACTAGTAGAGAAAAACATTCTTTTACGACACAGTTATAAGTTAACAAAGAACTGGTGGTTCAGTGGAAGACTTCAAATTTATTTCTATATTTGAGAATTTGAAATCCAAGATGATATTTTCCTCTTTTAGAATTTGTATAGAGATCTTTATATTTTATATAAATACAAATATCTCAAAAATGAAAATATGGTAATAAAATGTTTCCTCAAGCAGAATTATTACTATATTGACACAATTTTTTTTTTAACTTCAATCCCAAGCCTAGTCTCTCAAAGACATTGAAAATTATTTTGAGGGAAAAATAGGTTAGGTCATGTAATGATACACTTCAATATCTTTACCTCTCTGATTTATGAGTCCTTTATTATTTTATGGGACACTTGTTCACGTAGAGTTTGAGTACCATTCAACCTTCTCATCTTCTCTCCTTTGCCTTTCTATTTTCTTAAATTACCTTACAGAAATGAGTGGACTTGGCAGGTTTTGATTTTGCTAATAGATTATTCTTTTTTTATTGAGTTTTCCATGTCTCATTAATTTTGATTAAACGAGTGTTTGTGCATATCCATTATGAAGAGATCACATGAGGGTTGAAAAAAAAAAACTTATTTTGTGGGAATTTTAGGGAAATCACTTATAAAGAAACCAGAAAAAGTAAGTGTGAGTTGATAATGAAGTGAAACTGTTTTCTTTGGTTGTGCCAGTTTGGTATTTAGAAATCACCTTGAGTAGGAAAAGACAACAAGAAAACGATAAGGAAGACACCTTCAATGTATCATTTTGTGATAATCAGTGAGTCAATGAGTATAAGGAAACCAAACAAATACAGTATTCTCAATCAAACACCATTTACTTTACTACAAATTGTGCTATTACTGTTTATGGGAGACATAAAATAATCTCTTTAAATGATAGCATCATAAATGTTATGTATGCATAAAGTCTCTTGCATTTTTAACTAAGAACCTATAAATATGTAACAGAGCATAGTTACCATAAGCCAATGTCTGTGCCATGAGTTAAGGTAAAGAAAAAATATTAAGTGTGTCTCATATTTGCATTTGTTTCCACAAAGTTTGGTGTTTTAACCACTTTGATGACTTCCCATTGCTCTCATAATAAAATCCCCAATCTTATACATAAATGAAAGGCCCTGCCCAGCCTGTCTCCCTATATCTCCAGTCATATATTGTGTTGTTACTCTCCTGTTTCTTACTTGCTCCCACCATGGCCAGTTCCTCAGTCCCTGAAATGCACCAGTTACCACCTTAGGGCTTTACATATATTTCACAGATATCCTTTCCTTTACCAATAATGACTACCCCTTCCCCATTCCCTCTATTACCCATCCTTACCTTTGCTCATAATGCATCCTTTGAAATTATAACCAAAGACGATGGTTTCAGTGAGGTCCCCTGTGAATTCCACCCTAAATTTAAATTTCACTTTCCTGGAAATATCCTTTCTTAGTCTTCTTTATTTCATACCATAGCTCATAAGTATATGTTTATGTGTAATATTATGTGCTTAAAGTGTTATTGGGGGTGAATTCTTGGAGGACAAAAACCCTATTTTGCTCATCAGTTTTCCTTTTTTGTGCTTAACCTAGTGCCTAGTACAGAGAAAGGAGTCAATGTCTGCATTAACTAGGCAGTAAGTGAACCACACTTGAATGAAGTGATAGCTTAGAAACAACTTGAAACCCTGAAATGCGTGAAGGTTGAAATAGCAAAGAGAGTGGTGGGGTGTCTAGATGTGGTAGAACTAAAGTTGGTTGACCAGAAACAATGATCAGTGTGGAGGAGGAAGGCTCTCAGTGGGAGCATGGGCTACCTGCCCTCTGAAATTTCATCTGTCCAGTTTCATTGCTGGCATCCAAATGCTGCCCTTAGTGGAATGCAGATTGAAATGGGTAAAAACACTCCACAAAAGGAAGATGTAGGTGGTTTCTTTTTCCAAACATTAGGGCGTAATGAACATTCACAGTCATAAGATTATTATGTGAAAATGTCCTGTGGCTTTTCTTTTTTAAGATTAAAAAAAAAACAAAAAACAAAATCAGGGTTAGGCATTTTCCTAAGAAATAAAGCCATTTCTTCACCTCCTCTGTTCTTCGTATATGATACAATTGCTCCATTTTGCAATTTATCTTTTTACATGTCTTTTTTTAATCTAAGTTCTGAGTTCCTTTGAGGACAGGATTATATATTTTTTAATCAATGAATTCATTAATTTAGATAAGTGTTTTATAAATTCTTCTTTAAGAGCACAATGCTCAGGAAAAGGATGTTTTACTGTATAATTCAGTGCACCCCACATACCCCATACGTATAACTAAAATATTATCAAGAAACAATGTTATTCTTACTTTGTTTTAGGCACTGATCTTTTCTGCTCATTTTCACTATATTTCAGTTTTTTAAATACATTAGTCATTGTATGATTGACTCAGTCAATTTCATCAACCAGCAATGGTTGGTGACCACTGCTTGGAAAACACAACTTTAGATTGTGAGCTACATGAAGGCAGGTATGATGTCTATGTTTCCTCAGTCATTGAACACTGACTGGCACAAACCAAATTCGATAAAGACATTAATGACTGTATCTTCAGTGCTTAGAAACATTATATGACATTTAATACCTGGATGTTGAATGAATTTGTAGGGAAATCTCAGACTTTGAAGAAGGCATGGTATATTTCTACACTTGAGTTTCCTAGTATAACATAAATAAATAAATGTCCAAAAGTCATAATATTTTAGTCTATTAAAATGTTTTCATTGAGTCCATGAACACTTACTTAACATTAAATTAAACATCAAATAAAACGATGCAGTTGACAGGTTGAGATCATTGATGGTAAAATCACTGATTCAACTACAGGCAATATGGCCCAGTACTGAGATGACATGACTAAGCTCATGTTGTTTGATGAACATCTCTTTAAATCCTGGCAGTGCATTTTTGTGCCTATGTAACATTTTTGGAGAAAATGTTCAAATTCAAATGTGAGATCTCCCAAGAGTATGAAGCACCCTTCACATGATGGTTCCTTATCTGGCAGATTTCAATCCTTTTAATTTATAACTTTAGAAGGGATCTTTGCAATGGTGGAATAGTTCAGAAAAATTTCTGCTAAAATGCAAACATCTAAATAGCAAGAACTACCATATTAAGTAGTAAAAAGTGATATAAGCCAATTAAGCTAATTAAGAAACTATGTTGAACAAGAAATACATTATCTTTTGCTCAGAAAGAAAGCTCTATCAAGGACATGACAGCCATTCCCGTAAGGCAGTACCAGGATGCCAGAGATCATGAAGGACTGGGGGTGGCACTGAATTTTAGGAAAAATTAAGAAGTCTTTAGACCCAAATATTTCTGCATGCTCACTCTTTCACTTTTCCTTGGCAGCACCTTCATTCATTAAATTGCTTCTTAACTGATCTTCCTGACAATAGTCTAGCCCTTCTGCACTACTGCCAGAGTGAGGTTTTAGGAATCCAAATTTGATTATGCCATTCTCTAGCTCCAAAAGCTTTAATGACCCTTCATAGCTCTGAAGGAAAAAAAATCAGTTACCATAGAATGATACATATACATGAAGCATTCTAGGTTTGGCACTTGCTGGCCTCCTCTTCTCCCTCCACCTCCTCAGAAGCATCATGGCATCACAAACAAAATCAGGCTTTCTGGTCCCTAAATGTACCTTGCATTTGGAGCCTCTCCCTGGCAAACCCTCCTGGCATATGACTGCATTTTCAGTTCTTATTGACCCTTCAAATTTTAATTAATTTGTAACCTTCTTTGTGAAGTTTTCCCTGCCCCCTACTTTTGGCCCCTGCTGCCACAGGACTTTCTTAAATAGACACAGGTTGGGAGAATGGTAGTAACTATACAGATATTAAAGGGAAGCAGCTGCTATTTGATTCCAAATCTGTTACCGTTGAAACCGTGAAAACTTGAGCAAGGTACTTGATTTTTGTACATTTCAAATTTCTCTGTTAAGTGGGAATATAATGGTTTGGCATTTTGAAGTTTGTGGGGGTGATATGTATATGGGTTGAAGAGATTCTTTGTCATTTTCAGAAGTTATATTTTCATTTGGGAGGATATTTTCACTTTCAAATCTTAATTTGCTTTGACAAAATGGTTTGCAATCTTCTACATCCTAGTTCTGTTCTTTCCTTCCCAACAATGGTGATGATAAAAGTACAGAAACACACCTTTACCAGCACCAAGGGCCAGACTTTATTCTAAATGTTTTGCATATAATAATATCTCATACAACTCTATGCAGTACATTCTATTATTTCTGTTTACAGAAGAGGACACTGAGTTACAGAGATGCTAAGTATTTGTCCAAAGTCACAAGTCCTATATGTGTGGGTACAGAGGTCTGGCCCTAAGAAGTTTAGCTTGAGTTTGTGCTCCTAACCACTAGTCTATTCTGCCTTTGCTGACAGTCTGTTACCAGACTCTGACAGTCATGGATCAAAATCCTGCCTATCTAAGACTCAGTTTCCTCATCTGTGAAATGGAAGTAATAAAACATTCTGAGGTAGTGAGGATAATCAAAACAGGTTAATGAGTAATGTATACGTTAGTGCTTAGTACATGGTAGGCGATAGATGCAAACTTATGTTGGTTTCTTTATATTTAAATGCCTCTCTCTGATCAGCTGTAGATAATGTGATATATATGTGTCTGTTGTTTCAAACTAACTTTATATATAACACGGATTCCTCAAAATACATATTAATAGTTTAAGGTGAGGGTACTCTGACTTATTTCCAGGTTAATTTACAAGCATGCCACCTCCCCATTTTCTATATATTATAATACTTCTTATAATAATGGCTCATGATTTTCCAGAATATGCAATGTAAGATCATGCCTGTACCTTCACTGTGGATGTTATCTTTGTTTTGAATTCTCTCTCCTCTCTTCAGTGACTTAACAATTATTACTCATTCTCTAAGGCCTGGAATTCCTTCAACCTTCCTGAACAGAATTGAATATTCTCTTCTGCTCCCAGTTTAGTCTTTTCAGAGCACATATTCTGTTTACTTAAGGTGGCTTGTTTGATTTTCTTATCTTAGATAAGTGATCTTTTTGGAGTGGCCATGTCTTATCCATCCATGTATCCCACATACCATCTAACACAATCCCTGCCACATGACAATTATTTAATGAGTGACTATTTGGTGAATCTGATCTTTCCACTGTCACTGTGGGTATAGACTAATGGAAATAATCTCATAAATGGAGTGGTCTTCACATTGTAGTTTAATTTTGTTGTTAACTAAAATGCCTAGAATTATTATTTCCATTATAAATATGTGTAACGGTTGTTTGAGGGATTCAAGTGACTGTATGAAATAAACTGGGTGATTAAGATACGGTATTTTATAAATTTCCTATGTATATGACTTCCAGATTACTCTACTATTAAGACATACTTATAGGTTGTGGCTAACTCCAGTGTGGAATTAAGTGAGAAATTACAACAAATGCTGACTTTGGCAATAGCTGGTTCTCCAAATCAGGCATTCTGGTGATCAGGCAACCCCATGTTGTATATAAAGTGTTATAATTTCCCTCAGACCCCATATTGTTTCTTGAAATTATCAAATCTTCTCTTTTTTTATATTATTAAGGTATCATTGATATCAGTCTTATGAAGGTTTCACACAAAAAACATAGTGGTTACTACATTCACCCATATTATCAAGTCCCCCCCGCCATACCCCTTTGTAGTCACTGTCCATCAGTGTAGTAAGATGCCACAGAGTCACTACTTGCCTTCTCTCTGTTACACTGTCTTCCCTGTGACACCCCCCCACACCATGTGCACCAATCATAATACTCCTCAATCTCCTTCTCCCTCCCTCCCACCCACTGTCCCCCACCCCTCCCCTTTGGTATCCTCTAGGACCTTCTTGGAGTTTGTGAGTCTGCTGCTCTTTTGTTCCTTCAGTTTTGCTTCATGGTTATACTCCACAAATGAGGGAAATCATTTGGTACTTGCCTTTCTCTGCCTGGCATATTTCACTGAGCATAACACCCTCTAGCTCCATCCATGTTGTTACAAATGGTAGCATTTCTTTTCTTCTTATGGCTGAATAGTATTCCATTGTGTATATGTACCACATATTCTTTATACATTCATCTACGGATGGACAATTAGGTTGCTTCTATATCTTGGCTATTGTAAATAGTGCTGCAATAAACATAGGGCTGCATACGTCTTTTTGAATCTGAGAACTTGTTTTCTTTGTTTAAATTCCTAGGAGTGGAATTCCTGGGTCAAATGGTATTTCTATTTTGAGCTTTTTGAAGAACCTCTGTATTGCTTTCCACATGGTTGAACTAATTTACATTCCCACCAGCAGTGGAGGAGGGTTCACCTTTCTCTGTATCCTCACCAGCATTTGTTGCTCCTTGTCTTTTTGATGTTGGCCATCCTAACTGGTGTGAGGTGATATCTCACTGTGGTTTTAATTTGCATTTCCTTGATAATTAGTGATATGGAGCATCTTTTCATGTGCCTGTTGGCCATCTGAATTTCTTCTTTGGAGATTTGTCTCTTCATATCCTCTGCCCATTTTTAATTGGGTTATTTGCTTTTTGGGTGTTTAGGCAGGTGAGTTCTTTATATATTTTGGATGTTAACCCCTTGTCAAATATGTCATTTACAAATATATTCTCCCATACTGTAGGATGCCTTTTTGTTCTACTGTGTCCTTTGCAGTACACAAACTTTTTAGCTTGATGTACTCCCATGTGTTCATTTTTACTTTTGTTTCCCTTGCCTGAGGAAATGCATTCAGGAAAAAGTTGCTCATGTTTATATTCAAGATATTTTTGCCTGTTTTCTCCTAAGTTTTATGGTTTCATGACTTATGTCCATGTCGTTGATCCATTTCAAGTTTACTTTTGTGTATGGAGTCAGACATTAATCCAGTTTCATTCTCTTACATGTAGCTGTCCAGTTTTGCCAGCACCAGTTGTTGAAGAGGTTTTCAATTCACCAATGTATATCCATGGCTACTTTTTCATATATTAATTGACCATACATGCTTGGCTTTATATCTGGGCTCTCTAGTCTGTTCCATTAGTCTATGGGTCTGTTCTTGTTCCAGTACCAAATTGTCTTGACTACTGTGGTTTTGTAGTAGAGCTTGAAGTCACGGAGCATAATGCCCCCTGCTTTATTCATCCTTCTCAGGATTGCTTTGGCTATTCGGGGTCTTTTGTGGTTCCATATGAATTTTAGAACTATTTGCTCTAGTTTGTTGAAGAATGTTGTTGGTATTTTGATAGGGATTGCCTTGAATCTGTAGATTGCTTTAGGAAAGATGGCCATTTTGACAATATTAATTCTTCCTTTCCATGAGCATGGGATGTGTTTCCATTTATTGGTGTGTTCTTTAATTTCTCTCTTGAGTGTCTTTTAGTTTTCAGAGTATAGGTATTTCACTTTCTTGGTTAGGTTTATTCCTAGGTATTTTTTTTTTTTGATGAAATTGTGAATGGAATTGTTTTCCTGATTTCTCTTTCTGCTAGTTCATTGTTAGTATATAGGAATGCAACAGATTTCTGTGTGTTAATTTTGTATCCTGCAACTTTGCTGAATTCAGATATTAGATCTAGTACTTTTGGAGTGGATTCTTTAGGGTTTTTTTTTTTTTATGTATAATACCATGTCATCTGCAAACGGTGACAGTTTCACTTCTTCCTTGCCAATCTGGATGCCTTTTATTTCTCTGTGTTGTCTGATTGCCGTGGCTAGGACCTCCATTACTATCTTGAACAAAAGTGGGGAGAGTGGGCATCCTTGTCTTGTTCCTGATCTTAAAGGAAAAGCTATCAACTTCTCATTGTTAAGTATGATATTGTCTGTAGGTTTGTCATATGTGGCCTTCATTTTGTTGATGTACTTGCCCTTTATACCCATTTTGTTGAGAGCTTTTATCATGAATGGATATTGAATTTTGTCAAATGCTTTTTCAGCTTCTATAGAGATGATCATGTGGTTTTTTTTCCTTCTTTTTGTTAAAGTGATGTATGATGTTGTTGGATTTTTGAATATTGTACCATCCTTGCTTCCCTGGATATATATTTGAATTCAGTTTTCTAATATTTTGTTGAGTATTTTTGAATCTGTGTTCATCAGGGATATTGGTTTGTAATTTTCTTTTTCTGCTGTGTCTTCATCTGGTTTTGGTATTAGAGTGATGCTGCCTTCATAGAATGAGTTTGGGAGTATTCCCTCCTCTTTTACTTTTTGGAAAACTTTAAGGAGGTTGGGTATTAGGTCTTCACTAAATGTTTGATAAAATTCAACAGTGAGGCCATCTGGTACAGGGGTTTTGTTCTTAGTAGTTTTTTCATTACCAATTCAATTCCATTGCTGGTAATCAGTCTGTTCAGATTTTCTGTTTCTTCCTGGCTCAGCCTTGGAAGGTTGTACTTTTTTAGAAAGTTGTCCATTTCTTCTAGATTATCCATTTTGTTTACATATAATTTTTCATAGTACTCTCTAATAATTCTTTGTATTTCTGTGGTGTCCGTAGTGATTTTTCCTTTCTCATTTCTGATTCTGTTTATGTGTGTAGACTCTCCTTCCTTCCTGACAAGTCTTGCTAGGGGTTTATCTATTTTGTTTATTTTCTCAAAGAACCAACTCCTTCTTTCATTAATTTTTTATTGTTTTATTCTTCAAATTTTATTTATTTCTGCTCTAATCTTTATTATGTCCCTCCTTCTACTGACTTTGGGCTTCATTTGTTCTTCTTTTTCTGGTTTCACTAATTGTGAGTTTAGACTGTTCATATGGGATTGTTCTTCTTTCCTGAGGTAGGCCTGTATTGCAATATACTTCCCTCTTAGCACGGCATTCACTGCATCCCACAGATTTTGCAGTGTTGAATTATTGTTGTCATTTGTCTCCATATATTGATTGATCTCTGTTTTAATTTGATATGGTCCATTGATTATTTAGGAACACGTTGTTAAGTCTTCATGTGTTTGTGGGATTTTTTGTTTTCTTTGTGTAATTTATTTCTAGTATCATAGCTTTGTGGTCTGAGAAGGTGGCTGGTACAATTCCAATCTTTTTCAATGTACTGAGGCTCTGTTTGTGGCCTAGTATATGATCTATTCTTGAAAATGTTCCATGTGCACTTGAGAAAAATGTGTATTCTGCTGCTTTTGGGTGGGGTGTTTTTTAGACGTCTGTTACGTCCATATGTTCTAATGTGTTGTTCAGTGCCTCTGTCTCCTTACTGATTTTCTGTCTGTTTGATCTGTCCTTTGGAGTGAGTGGAGTGTTAAAGCCTCCTCAAATGAATGCATTGCATTCTATTTCCCCCTTTAATTCTGTTAGTATTTGGTTCAGATACATAGGTGCTCCTGTTTTGGGTGCTTAGATATTTATAATGGTTATATCCTCTTGTTGGATTGACCCCTTTATCATTATGTAATGTCCTTCTTTGTCTCTTTTGACTTTCTTTGTTTTGAAGTCTGTTTTTCTGATCGAAGTACTGTAATGCCTGTTTTTTTCTCCCTATTCGTTGCATGAAATAACTTTTTCCATCCACTTTTAGTCTATGGGTGTCTTTGGGTTTGTATTGAGTCTCTTGTTAGCAGCATATAGAAGGGTCTTATATTTTTATCCATTCAGAGTCTCTATGTCTTTTGATTGCTGCATTCAGTCCGTTTACATTTAGGGTGATTATTGATAGGTATGTACTTATTGCCATTGTAGGCTTTAGTTTTGTGGTTACCAGAGGTTCAAGGGTAACTTCTTACTATCTTACAGTCTAACTTAATTCACTTAGTATGCTATTACAAACAGAATCTAAAGGTTCTTTTTTTTCCTCCTTTTTATTCTTCCTCCACTCTTTATATAGTAGGTATCATATTCTGTACTCTTTGTGTATCCCTTGACTGACTCTGGGGGTAGGTGATTTGATTTTCCATCTGCTAAGTAATTAATTGGTCTACTTTTTGTGGTTTTATTTCCTCTTGGGACAGCTATTCAGCTTTAGGAACACTTCCATCTATAGCAGTCCTTCCAAAATATACTGTAAAGATGGCTTGTGGGAGGTAAATTCTCTTAGCTTTTAATTAACTGGAAATTGTTTAATCCCTCCTTCAAATTTAAATGATAATCTTGCTGAGTAGAGTATTCTTGGTTTGAGGCCCTTCTTTCTCATTGCATTAAATATATCATGTCACTCCCTTCTGGCCTGTAAGGTTTCTGTTGAGATGTCTGATGATAGCCTGATGGGTTTTCCTTTGTAGGTCATCTTTTTTCTCTCCTTGGCTGCTTTTAACAGTCTGTCCTTATCCTTTATCTTTGCCGTTTTAATTATTATATGTCTTGGTGTTGTCTTCCTTGGGTCCCTTGTGTTGGAATATTTGTGCACCTCTATGGCCTGAGAGACTATCTCCTTCCCATTTTGGGGAGGTTTTTAGCAATTACCTTCTTAAAGACTCTTTCTATCCATTTTTTTTCTCTTTTCTTCTTCTGGTATCCTTATAATGTGAATATTGTTCCATTTGGGTTGGTCACACATTTCTCTCAAAATTCTTTCATTCCTAGAAATTCTTTTTTTCTCTCTGTGCCTCAGTTTCTTTGTATTCCTGCTCTCTAATTTCTATTCCATTTACTGTCTCCTCTACTTCATCTAATATGATTTTAAATCCCTCCATTATATGTTTCATTTCAGATACTGTATTCTTCAACATTCATATCTCATTCTTGAATTCCTCTGAGTTCTTGAACATTTTTCTGTATCTCTGTGAGCATGTTTATGATTTTTATTTTGAAATCTCTTTCAGGAAGATTGATAAGTTCAGTTTCACTTGGCCTTCCTTCTGTTGTTTGTGGGATTTGTTTTGAACAAGGTTCCTTTGACATTTCATATTTATAGGTGACGCCCTCTAGTGCCAAGAAGCTCTACTTTCTGGAGTGCTTAGCCCCTGGAGCGATGGCTGGGATTCCAGGTGGGCAGCACTGGTGTCTGTGGGGGGTGGGGAAAGAGCTCTTTCTTGCTTCCTGGCTGAGGTGCCTGCCTCCTCTGCCAGGGCCAATGGGCTAATGCACAGGGAGAAGCCTGTATACTTTGCACTTGTAGCTTCCATAGGTGGGGACACTGTTTGGCTGGCCTGGCACAATTGCATGGGCAGCCGTTTTGTGACCTTGTGCCAGCAGGGAGGCAGGAGCAGCCTGGCATAAGGCTCCTGAAAGTCCCCAATCTGCTGGGCAGAGAGCGCCCAATTTTGTTCACTTGTCCTTTCTCTTGAGCAGCAATCTCTGTGCAATCCTTGCCCCTTTTGCAGCCTTATTCTCTTTTAGGAACTCTCTCAGACTTTCCACTTTTCTTTTGTCCCAGAGCAGCCGGTTGTGGATAACTGTCTTCCACAAATGGATGGAATCTCAGTCTCTCTAAGTATTCTGCCTGTCTTAGTTTTCCAACCCCACTAATCTCCAGAGCACCATGTAATGAAGTGTCATGCTCTCAGAGCAGATCTCCAGGCCTGTGTTCAGCAGTCCTAGGCTTCCACCCCCTCCCCACTCCATTTCTCTTCCTCCCGCCAGTGAGCTAGGGTAGGGGAAGGGCTTGGGCCCCTCCAGATCATGGCTTTGGTACTTTACCCTTTTACTTGAGATCTGCTGTTTTTCCCAGGTGTAGGCAGTCTGCCACAGTCTTCTTTCCTGTTGCTCTTTCAGGATTAGTGGTATTTGCTATATTTTCATATTATATGTGGTTTTGGAAGGAGGTTTCTGTCTCACCTCTTATGCCACCATCTTTAAGACTATCCAGGATCTATCAGATCTTTTCTTAAAACCAAGTAGCCTTAAACTTCAAAGTGACTCTTTTTCATCTCAATCAACATTCAGAAACTTTGTACAGCTGGCCCCACCAAAAGAGTGTCATTAGTTTGTCAAGACAGAATGATTTTAAATATACTGTTATATCTCACACCAATACATGATTTAGAAAAACAATAGTAAAAGTGCTTGTGAGAGGAGACATTATCTGATTTGATTTCTATAAAATGGTAAAAGGAAATTCACATTAAAAATGACATTTAAAATCCATCTTTAAAAGTTTTGTTTTAACATAATTTTTTTTTGAGAATGAGAAATTCTGACATTAAGAGAATGTATTAAAATATTGTTTTCTATTGTGCAGTAGTACTGCAACCTGCTAAAGCCCAGGCTTCAGCTTTTGGAAATGAGGTCCAGTTGCTGCACTGTAATAATGTTTTGCCTTTATTTATGCGCCAACCCATTGTCTTTGAAGTCAGGTAATAGCTGCAAATCAAATGGCATATTCTCATTCCCTGTCACATATCCTGCTCCTTAAGTGTTAGGGTAAACAGATGTGGCTTCACCAAAAGTACTGTCAGCCCTCAGTGACAATAAATCTTTCCATTAATGATATTAGGAAACAGAATTGGTCTTTTGTGCTTTCTTCTCCCTCTGCTCTATTTTAAGGCAGTGCCTTTGTAAACAAATACGTAAGTAGTGCAAGGTATTACATGGTGTGAATTACGCTTGATCCATTAGTATGTTGTGAGGTTGGGGCTTAGAAAAATAAAAGAAAATAATGTGATAAGTATAGGAAGGGAAAAGAATGTTTTGTATAACATAAGCAAACTGACAAAAGGCAGAATGGCTTAGCTTTATTTATAGAAGCCTTTACATGTTCCTACATTTATTAAAAAGTGACCCTCTTGAACTCAGTCTGTATGGTATTAAAATTCTGACAGAGAGACAATAAGGAAGAGCCTGCCAAAACATTTTTCCACCATTGGTCATGTTTTCCATTTATTTTACTCTAAATACAAAAGAATAAGGGAATTTTAGAATTTGCTGTTTGTCATTTCAATAGCAAATAAACACCTACCTAATAAAACCTCTGAGAAGGTGGTTGGAAATTTATAAGCTATTATACCACAAGAGGGGAAAAACTTGGTTTACCTTGATAAATAGAATTTAAAGCCCTTAAAATCTCTTCTATGTAATAAAATGAGAAAAACGCTACTTCTTGAGATTTGATTGCATATAAAGAGTAAAGAAAATGTGCAGAAAATTTAACTTAACCTCGAACCACTTGCATAGGTTTTCAGAACAAACTCTGAAGATTGGTTTTGTAATTTTCCTCCCCTCCTCCCCTTCATCCTCCTTCTCCTGTGTTTCTTCCTCTTCTTTTTTTTTTTAAAGAAGCTCATTTTTACAAAATATTCAAGAAAGTATACTTCAGGGCTTTAAAAGAGTAAAAATTAACCAACATTTTAAGGGCACTGATACAATATGATGCTTTCATTTTGGTTCCTTTCCCTCAGAGGCCTTCCCTGCCTTTGACATTTTTAGTTCCTGCTCACCATTCAAGTTCAGCTAAAGGGCTCTCCAAAGGCTTGGAGACATGATTCTGCTGGGAGCACCCTGTGTTCATTCCCATCAGAGCACCTAACACAGGAACTGCTGTTGTCCTATTGGTTTCGTCCCTTCAGTGACTACTTGACAACTGTCACGATGTTTACATTTGGGGTGACGAGGAATATAGAAATGAATAAATAAGAGAGTTGACAGAGAAGGCCCAGGAACGTGCCACAGAACATGGGATCCAAGGACTAAAGAGTTCAAAGAAGGATCAAATACTACAGCAGAAGCATCAGAGTTTGAAGAATGAAAACTGTTACTGAATATCTCAAGCAGGAGACCGTTGTCCCCTATAGCAGATCAATTTCTCTCTGAGATGTGGAGAAAACACTGCAAGATTTTAAAAGAGAGTGAAGGAAAAAGAAGAGAGAAAATCAGGGCAAACTATTCTGTTATAGTACCTGGTGGTGAAAGGAATATAGCAGAATTGGTCTTTTGTGCTTTCTTCTCCCTTTGTTCTATTTTAAGGCATTGCCTTTCTAAACAAACATGTAAGTAGTGCAAGGTAGTACATGGTGTGAATTACGCTTGATCCATTAGTATGTTGATGAGAGGGAGACAAATTTATAAAAAGAGAGACCAGAAAACAAGTTCCTTAGTGTATGGAAACAACATGCCATGAAAGATGGAGAAGGGACCAGTAAAAGGAACTGAGTCATCCTTCAGAAGGGAGGAAGAAACAAGGACAAAGGTGAGGGAGTTGGCTTTGGCAGGAAAGAAGGAAATTTGTTTCTCAGATTTGTGAATAAACAGAAGGAGGTGCCCAGCAAAGACCCTCTGGGTTGCAGAGGAAGGCCAAAGCTCTCTCTCGTACAGTTCCAGTAGAAACTGATTTTGTCTAAGAGTATAGCAACATTAGGGATGGGCACAGAGGTTGGAGATGAGGATGGAAAAGTTTGAGAGACTTTTTTGGGAATTGTGAGAGACAAATAGTAGGATATTGACAGGCAGCATGAGGAGACTAACCAACGTTAGAAAGCAAGTATTTGCAATTAATTCAATTAACAGAATTTCTGCAAACATCTAGAAATACCAGGAAACTTGGGAGAGAGTAGGGAAATAGAAAATGGGGACTTTTCAGTGCTTTTGGTTAGAAAAATTATGGGATTCTCAGCTGTAGTGAATGTGTTCTTTAAAAGGCTTCTCATTTGTTTAATCTTGAGGTAGACACTACAGGTCATGGCCTGAAATGGCCTGAGATTTTCAAGTCTGGCATTCTCACATTTCATTCCAGGCACGAATCTAACCAGTGGTTATTGGTGAAATATCCCTAGCCTCACCATGGATTTGTTAATTCAACAGGAAAGGTGCAGCCAGGTCTCTGCATTATAATGAGTATTCCACGTGTTTCTGACACAGGTGCTCTGAGTCATGTATTGAGAAATACATTGCTCTAGTCACATCTTGAGAAATACTGGCTTAGGAAAACAGGGAGTAGGTCAAGGGGCTACAGGTCACAGTGATAATGAACAAGTTGGGTTGTAATTAGGAAGGAGCCAAGGTAAAAAAAATGAAAAAAAAAGGAGTGGTAAAAGAAAGGGTAATTTCAAAGCATGAGTATCATAAAGCTTATTATATTTTGGAAGAGAGGGAAAGCATTTCTTTTTCTGGCCACCCATCTTACTTGCTTGCTACAATCCAAGAGAGACCTATTTTATAGACTCTCAGGACAGTAAATTAGTCACATTGAGTAGTAGTTGGAGGGATTTCATTAAACTTCCAAACACATGGGTATAGCGTTATTCTTTTGCTTTCTCTTTCCACGTGGCTGACACAGTAAGGAAGAGACTTGGGGCCTATTAAAAGATTTGTCAAGGAGACATGCACGTGGAAAGAGTATTGCCCCAGTTAATAAGAGAGTTGTACTTGTATTTTTCATTTCTCATTGCTCTGTTGTGTCTTCTTCCTCCAGGAAATGGCATTTAAAAAGGAAAGTTATGAATTTGAGGTTTCCTTGATCTTGTAACAAAATTCCATTTGTGAAAATCCAAAACCACACCAGATACCTCTCTCAGAGGTCAAAGACTTGGAATACAAATGTGAACTTGCCTTCTTCTCATTATCATTTTTATCATGTTCTCTTAAAAAAGTGCATTAGAAGAGATTAAATGAGAGAAAACATATAAAACACAAACCAGGGTGCCCAGGAGGTAGGTAGCTCACTGGGGTTAATAATAATAACTTATTTAGGGCAATAAGTGGGAACCTGTGTTGGCATTCATTATATCCATTCTGGTAAAGAGGTGCCTGAACTGCTTGCACAACCAGTGAGTGTGGATAAAAGGTCACCTGTTGATTTGAGACTCTGACATAAAGTCATTCAAAGACAGGATGACAGAATCTCTGTCATGTTAACATGTGGTGTCTGAGGCTGTCTTGCTCATTGGTACTACAAACAGGAGAGAAGATGCAAGAGAATAGGTCACATGGGAAGTATTGATGAGCCCAAACTAGAAGTGGTAAAAATCACTTCCATTTATATCCATATTCTACTACCTAGAACTCAGGAGCATGGCTGTACCTGACTTAGGTAGTCTGGGAAATATAGTGCACAGGAGGAAAAAGGGCAATATTTGGTGACTACCTGTCTCAGCAGAGGAACTACCTCCAGAGCACCCACTGAGATGTTCTCAAAAGGACATCTGAGTGACTCAAAATCAGTGTTAATTGGAAGATGTTCTCTAGCTCTGGTGGAGTCAAGAAGCCAGCAGAGAGGTGGTGAGTAGATTCCCATTTCACAAATGCCATTATCCACACAAGGTTTTATTTTCCATTTATCATTACCCCCTTTTCTGAAAATTCTCCTCAAATTCTTGCTTTGGTTACAGAAACATGGAAAATCTCCAAAGGCAGGGCTTTTCTCCCTGGCTCCTCTAATAGTAGTTGTTTTTTGCCCAGCATATTTTATTGTGCACCCCTGGTTCATCACTGTCTATACCAACCTTCAATAAGTAGCTCCTCTGAAGTGCATGCTTCCAGACTATCCTATGCTTCCACCCAGGGTCCTTGTGGTCAGTCCCCCTAAGTTCTGGAAGATTGTGTTAGTTAGCTCACTCTCTGTTACCTCTACACTGGTAATCATTCATGTGGTGCCTACAACATCCACTTGCAAAGTGCATCCAGAACCCTAGCTTCTCAGTTCCATAACCACAGTTCCTCACTTTCACTGATATTTCCCCTCCTATTCAACCATTTACCTACCTGTGTTCATGAACTTGATGTCATTACCAAGTAACTTTTAGTTCTAAAATCTCATTGTATAACTTCCCCTTTTTGTCTTTACAACTCATTTCTTCTAGTACCTCTCCTTCAACCATTCTTGAACTGCTTTGAAACTTCCCATCCATTGACCCCATTGCTTTTTCACTGCCCATTACCATCTTCACCTTATTTTTCAGCTTGTTTAGTCCAGACCACACGGCCATCATCATGGTCATTCCTTTCTATTCACCCCAATTTATGTGCATTTTTTTCCCTCTGTCTTTCTTGCTCAGCAAAACAGTACTTTGATAGAACCAAGTTAGGTACTGACATCATACTTGCATTCAGGTAGCTAAATATTACTGGAAAAGTCTTACAAGAATGAAAACTATTTCATATAATTTGAACGTGCGTAAGGACATTTAACACTGTCAGACAATCCACTACATTTTTAAACAGATTTGTCTGTTTATTCTCTAACGTAACTACTTCATATTTCTCTCTTCTCAGACTATAAAACTCCTACTAACCTCTTTGTAAATTTAGCTGACACACACTCTACTGATTTTGAAGAAAAATAATACAGTTATGAGATGTTTACTTTCTCATTCCCCTCTCAAATCTACCAAACTTACTGTCATCCTATTAGAATGTTATAGTGTGCCTAGTGCAAGGTTGCTTTTGACTGTAAGAAATGAAACACTTTCAGCTGACACACACTCTACTGATTTTGAAGAAAAATAATACAGTTATGAGATGTTTACTTTCTCATTCCCCTCTCAAATCTACCAAACTTACTGTCATCCTATTAGAATGTTATAGTGTGCCTAGTGCAAGGTTGCTTTTGACTGTAAGAAATGAAACACTTTCCTTAAACTGGCTTACACAATAACAAAATGTAGTGCTTTTCGTAATTGAAATTATGAGATGGAGGAATATATTGGTCAGTATTTAGTTGAAACTTAAAAGGGAAAAAACAATACTTGGGCTAGTGTAAAAAAGGGATTTAATACAAGGGAGTGAGTGCTTAAAAAATATTGAAAGGCTTGGTAAATTAAGTGGTAGGCTGAGGTTCTAATAATGTGTCCCCAGTCAAGGATGGTCTCCCAAGGATCCTGCTGCCTCTGCTACTATCTGGAAGCTGAGACTGGAGATACTTGTCTCTCAAACAGAGAGTCCAGAGCAATACCACTTCTATTGTTAACCATGTGCATTTGTTTTCTAGAGGCTTCCTTAAGAAATTACCACAAATGCTTCAGATAACAGAAATTTATTCTTTCCTGGTTTAGCATACCCAAATTATGCAGGGTTGGTTCCGTTTGGAGCCTCTGAAGGAGAAACCATCCCATGCCTTTCTCCTCCCTTTTGGAGGTGTCCACCAAGCCTTGATATTCCTTGGCCTGCAGATGTATCACTTCAATCTCTGCCTCCATCTTCACATGGCTTCTTTCTTCGTGACTGTATGTGTTATTTTTTGTCTTTCATATGGCTGCTTTCAGTGGATTTAGGGCTCATGCTAATACAGTACAATTTCATTTCTTTCTTTACCTTAATTGCAACTACAAAGACCCTATTTCTAATTAATGTCACATTCTGAGGTTCTGGATAGACACAGATTTTGCGAGAACACTCTTCAACACACTTTACCATACCAGAAAAATGAATACTCTACTTCTTGCCTCTGAACTCCCATGAATTCAGAGACCCAAGAGCAGGCCTCCTGTTACTGCTGTCACAGAACTGAAAAGCTCACTCAAGTATCTACTTACACAGTAATGTTATGTCACAAACCACTCCAAAATTCATGGATGAAAATAGCAGCTATTCATTATTGCTTCAGAATCTGTGGGCCATCTGGGCAGGTTTACTGATTCTGACTGGTCTTGGCTCACATCTGGCAGTTGGCTGGTGGGTTCCCTGGGAGCTGGTTCACTGGATGGCCTCTGTTGAGGTGGATAACTCTCACCAACAGTCTTATGTTTCATCAGGCTAGCCCAGAAATAGTCTCATGGTGGTCACAAAGTTCCAAGAGAGAGGGAAGAAGTAATGCCTCTTGAAGTCAAGGTTTAGAACTGTCACTCATCCTTTCTGCAGCATTTTATTGGCCAGAGAGAAAGTCCCAAGGCCAGTCCAGATTCAAGGAATGGAAGAACAGACTCCAATTTTGATAGGAGGAATTTAAAAGACACATTACAGAGCTTGCAGGGAAGGATGGAGAATTGGGGCCACTTTGTCATAAACTTATCACAGCCTCTGTGACCTTGCTTGTTAGCAGAAAACAGCAGAAGCTGTTGAAAATCCATTTACCATTTACTATGTACATTTGTAGTTTATAAGTGAATGTATCCGCTTCATAAATTGGATTCCATGTGGACTAGAAGTTTTAAGAATGTATAAGATGTATGTATATAGCCATATGTATACGTATATGAGATATATGCATATCTAATATATACATATAATTTCATATGTATTTATGTATTTTATATATATTTACACACAGCTTACACACAGACTACAAGATTATATACGTAATACACACATATACAATATATACACACATATAAGCACATATAAGTATAGATAGGTAGATAAATTCATACATACATACATACATACTTTAGAGCCTCTACATTTGGAGTTGAGTATGTCAAACTTTAATACATGCCATAGGCAAGATTCAGGGATGGTTTATCATGTGGCTTAACAGTATTTCTTAGTTATAAGGATATTGGCTTTATTCTCTACCTAGTAGTGAAATTACCCCAATAGTTAAGACATACTTTGTATATGACAACCTTGACTGAAAGAAATGTGAGCCTCTGATATTGTGGATTGCAATTGGAATTACAGAAACATTTTCCCAAAGGGATCTTAGCCAATTTTCTCTAAAGCATCCCTGTCACCGTTACTAACAAGATGTACCATATGAAATCCAATGGTCAATTTCCTGTCCACTACTTTTTTCCTGAAATACTTTCCTCCCTTGGCCTTTTTTGTGAGAATTAAATAAATATGCATAAAAATTAGAAGAGGTCTGACATCCAGTAAGGTACCATATATTCATAACAAAGGTAAAAAAATAATTATGACTGTTATCATCATTGTTATCTAGCCACTTGACTTTAAATATAGGCAGTTCAGCTTTTAATGCTTATTTTGAAAACACATTTTTATTCAGCGTGATTTGCATACTAGGAAACAGTTTCAGCACGTTTACTCGTGCACAATTTCATCAGAACCACGAGGTGAATTCAGGAAACTGCACTCAGTTGAACTGAGTGGAATAGAGCTACACAAAATGCACACATCTTACAAAGACAGTGAGCCACAGCCATGCACATCTGTTGTTACAATGTTCCAATTTCAATAGCCTTCCACATACCACTTCACAACAGCCTACAAGTGGCAACCCTTCTCATGGCTACTCAAGCCCAGTGACTCCCCTTCTTTATTTAATTTTCCCCTTCTTCCCCTTCCTTATTTCCTGTTCTTTCTCTCTATTCTGTTTTTTCTTCCCTTTGTTTCTTTTTAAATTCACTCTTTCTACATTTCTTTCCTTCTCTTCCTCTTGCACACAGCAAGGAAATTCCACAAGGAAACTTCATGTCTTTTCCAAGGTGAAGTGCCATATTTATCATAGTAGTTATTTATTTCTTAACCAACTAACTTGTATAAAAGTGTGCTACTGTTTATATTAGGTTCCTATGGGTTTTTAAAATTATTATTGTGTAACCCATAATGTTTTTAAACTCTGCTTTTTCAGTCCCATCAACTCTGTGGTTTTCATTACATAATTTTTTAAAACCATCATGTAACAGTTTTTAAGGACATACATGTGACATCATGGAAATAACTCTACCACCTTTAGGCTGAATGGGTCCAGACCTCAACATACCTATCAGTTTTACATCTTTTAATATCCAACTACTGCTTAACATATTCACTCATCAATAGATAAATCTGTATTTTCCTACTAAAACTGGTTGTCCCATGTCTTCCTGTTGCTTTCATTAACACCACTCTTAACAGAGCTGTACAGGTAAAAATCCAAAAGTCTTTCATCATTTCTCCACTTTTCTTCACTTTTACATCAAATCCTTCATGAAGTCCTCTTGGCCATACCTTTAAAATATGTCCACAATCCAACAAGTTTTTCCCTTTTTCACTTTCATGGGTGGTCATAACCACCATCCTCTCCTACTTTGACATCCTCTCCTACTCTCCTAATTGTGTTACTGTTCCCAATATTGCCATCATCACCCCTATGATCCACCCTATCAATCAGCAATGGGAGTAATGTCTTAGAGTTAGATTGATTCCTCTGCCTAAAATCTGCCAAAGGACTTCAGCCCCATCAGATGAAAGTCAGTCTCCTCAGTCTACATGTCCTAATAATTTAATACCTCTCTACCATCATCTCTTTACTCTCTTTCTCTACTTACTTATGATCCTGGAGCACAGGTCTTCTGGTACTTCTGGAAATGGTAGTCCGAATAATTTTGCATGGTGGGGGGAAGAAGGAGGCAGGGCAAGTTTTGACCATGGTAATAAAGCAAAAAACTACTCAAAAGGAGGAAATGCTATTCAATCTTGTATGTGACTTTTGTTCTTGTCTATGTCCTGTTAGAAACATTGTGTATTTTGGCCTTCTTGTGTTTGTTGGAAACATCCTTTATTTTCTCTTCCCTCACATTATGATTGAAATAACAGTAGGGTCTACTTTTCTTTTTTCAATTCTAGAGAGGCCATCAGACTATAACGTCTTATCTGCCTCTGTCACTCTTGATCCCCTTTACTATGCTTATTTTCTTCATAGCACTGACCAAGTCGTCTTGCTGATTGCATCACTGTACTTGTTTCTGCCTCTTTCAATGGAGTGTGAACCCCATGGTAGCGGAAACTTTTTGCCTGTTTACTGTTTTATTCCATCATCAAGAATAGTGCCTGGAATCAAGGATGTAATAAATATTCAGTGAAGAAATGACCATATGACAACAGTATTAAATCATATGTCTCCATTCTTTTAAAGTTTCATGACATCTAAAGATTCTCCTTCTCCCACAACTTGCACATACTTTGTTCTTGGAATCCAGAAGTGGGTCAGGAATTGGAGCTGCAGGAAGAAGAAAAATAAAGATTTGTAGTGGTGCCATCATAATCTTGTGCTAGTACATTCTGGGTCAAGCAGATTTCAAAGGTTGATTTATTCTTTTTGCGGGTTGTTTGGAAACCACCATGGAATGCTCTTGTGAAAAGTTTCACTGACGTAGATATATACTGCTGCAGACACTCAGTTCTGTGGTTTCTAGTGTGTTATTTCTCAGTCACAGTTATTTCATGCCCCTGCATCTTTCTCTTGTCTTGGAGGCAGGGGCCCTATCAGGGTCATTCCATCTGGCTTCCCTTTGCAGAATCCATTCTGACCCACAAGAAATATGTACATTGTTGTCCTGCCAAATACTGAAAGCACAAATCATACTCAAGCTTCCTCTCATTTCATTAGGCCATCAGACAGAGAATGACTGAGCCAAATCTCTAGTTTGCAGATTTTTTTAGGTAGGTGAAAATCAGAAACCCAGCCCTGTGTTTCCTCTTTTTCCAGGGGAACCATGTACAGCTCTCCAAGTGATTTTTCTTTAGTTTCCATCTCTTGGATTGAAATGAAAGGGAAGTATCCACTCTTGGCCCTGCCCCCAAGCCCCCACCCCCCCAGGCCAGAGGGGGTTGGGGAAATCACAGAGTACAGGAACAAGTCTTTCCAAAGAAATTCTTGTCTTCAGCTTTCAAATTCCAAAGAATGTTTTCTTTCTTTACGATAGCCTCAGGGTAAAGGATTAGTACTGACTGAATGAGCTACAGTATCCCTTAGCAAGTCTGCAAAGATGGGTGTAGCCTCACAGGGGGTTCGAGGACTTGAAAGGCTGTAGGACTTCAAGTATTGTCTTTTACCTCCAAGCCCTCTGCAAAAATCTGAGATATCAGGAAATGGTTACTTTTAATATGGTTACATAAACATTCAACAGTGCTGTTGTTATTTAGTTTTAAATGGATCTTACTGATTCTGGTAATTAGGATGTAAATAGGGGAAGTTTGGCTTTAGTTATATTTGGTTCCAGAAGCTCAAATGATGCCAACAGCATTCTCTCTCTCTCTCCCTTTCTCCCTTTTTCATTTATTGTTGTTTTCACTCTTTTCTTTCTCTTTTTTACTAGATCCCATTTCCTGATGATATCGTTAGGTAGAAAGATAGACATGAGCAAGTGGGGTCAGAGGAACACAAAGTTCAAGGAAAAAACACCCAGTTAGGGGGTCCCACATGAAGACAACAAAGGCTTTGCAGGGAGATAACTTCCTTGCATATTGGAACCAGGCCAAACCAGTCCCAACCAGATCACGATGAAGGTACAATCGAATAAAACTGAGAACCACCCAAAGCACCCCTCATCATAAGCTAATGAAAATAAAATAGTGGTTTTGCTCCCCCCAACCCTGGGCTTTCTGTGTGCATTTTGGGAAAAGACATGTGAACCAAGAGAAATGGGTGTATAACTAGAACTGTCAATCAAATGACCTCACCCTGTCAATCAATGAGGTGACTACCAGCTAGGACACGACAAATAGATCCTCCCTTAAAAGTATGGAGCCTTTGTCTACCCTGACTCTGGCTCACTGCTCCCTTGGAGTGTATTCAAATAAAATTTTCATCCTGCTGTGCCTCTTGCCTTTCAATTCTTTGTTTTGGCGGGTACAAGAACTGAGGAGAACAAACTTGACCCATAATGTATTTGGTGCCATGACTCTGATCACTACTCCTGCCATTAAGGTGTGCTAAATAAATACGCCTTGCAGCTTTAACTCTCTATGGGGTCTCTTGAATGAATTTTTCCCTTCAAGAAGACAAGAACTGAGGAATTCCACAATCCATCGCCCTGCAACAATATTGTCTCTATTATAGTAGAAGTTCTTTCTTTTGTAGTTCCATACTTGCCAATACATTTGCATTCATTTTATTTCATCTTTTTAATCACAGAAATTTTAGAAAATACACACACACACAATTTTTCTCTTGATGTGTTATTTAAAGATTCTGTTGGGCCCTTTTTGATTTATGTAACCCCTCTGAAACAATCAGTACTCCAGAAATACTAAGACTGGCCTAGATTAAGAAATGCTCCCACTTTTTGGCCAGGGAGAATGGGCACATTCCAGTCTTGTTGTTGTTGGTTGTCTTCTCTGAATACCACTTCTCTGACAGCAAGTAATATGGACCTTAAAAGTAAAACAATTATTTGACCATCAAAATAGTTTTCTTCAGGAATAGCAGAACACTTGAAATTTGGGAAATGGAAACTATGGCAAACTACAGGAAAGTCCAGTGATCAAAAGAGAGGAACATTACTTTATAGAGAAAAAAAGAAAGTTGGGAGAGGCTGCCTTGAAGGATAGCCCCTTGGAGGAATGCAAGAAGAGTTCAGAGTGGTGATGGTTTCTCATTGGCTGAGTTGTGGTATTTTCTTATTGGTTGAGCTTGTTGCTGGGCTAGGAAAGAGTCTTCCTTCTCCCTGCTAGCTTAGTAAAGCAGGCTTCTTCCCAGTTGAGAACTGCAAGGCAGGGCCTCTTACTGCTGGGATTCTGTAATTGATGGATTTAGGGTGTGGGAGCTCCCCCTTCTGGCCTGCGGCTTCATTTTCAGGGAGGTTTCCTTCATTCAGTTTCACAGTGCTTATCGTATTATTAGCAAAATGCAAATAAAAGAAAATTCACACTTAATTATCCAGCTGCTCCTTATGTAACTATTTCTACTGAGACTCTCATATTATTATTCATATATATTTGTCAACCTTTTATCCAAAGAAATATATTATGTGACATACTTAGTATATTATAACCCAGAAGTAGAATTTTTTCCCCAATGAGTTTTCATTTAAATAATTGTGTTGTCACCATAGGGGGCATTTTTTTACAACATAGCCTGTGGTGCAGAAGCATTGGTGACCATAGTCTCTAAAGAGAGATAAAATGTGTTAGAGAAGAAATGAACACCTGCTAGAGTTATTTTTGTTTTGACTAAAGAGGCACTTTGATATTCAGCTAGAGGGAGGAATATGCAAGTGAAAGAATGTAGACAGTGATTAAAACCATGTTTCCTTGCCTGTGGGGTTTCTATACAAGTTTTATCACTGTTTCAGGAGGTGAAAACAAGAAGGAGTATAACCTCTGTATCCTACTGCCACAGCATGAATCTCTCCTGGAATGAAGACAGAAGGTCCCAGTGTGTGGTGCCCATAGAACAGATATATTTTAATAGAACAGAGCTTGATGTTATCACAAACACTGCCATTTGCCAAGTTTAACTTAAAATCTAATCTTGCAAAGAACTGAAATAGAACAAAATGCATAAAATCTGTTTTTAAATTATTTTAATGTTTATAAATTGAAGGAGCCACTTCTTAACTCGATCAACCTGTCCTTGTGAGTTAATGGGCTGATACCAATTTTTTTAATACCAAAATCCATTTTAAGGTGGTTCTCATAGCCTTTAGCTAGATGATTCTTCTCAAGAGAATTTATCTCCCAGAAATTTCCATGGTACTGTAGAGGAGAAAAACTTAGTTTTTTCCCTTCTAGGTTCTTTTGGCTGGTCTATTAATTAAATTGACATAAGACAGATTAACAGGAGAACAATTTAATTTTGTATGTACAAGAGCCCCACAAATACATGAGGGACTCCAGGACAGTCAGGCAATTGAGGCTTACACACCATTCTGGGCTAAGAAGAAGAGAGTAGGTGTCTGGGACCTTAAACAGAAGAAAGACAATTCACAGGAAGATGGGAAGTGCAAATAAATAAATGTTTGTCATGCCATGCAGAGACAGTAGGATGCAGAGAGTAATCTGAGCAAACAAACCCTGCTGAGCTCCCCACAGCTCACCACACTTAGACCATTACTCTTTGTAGTAATCTTTGGTGATAGCTCTCTTCCTGGGCCAGGCCCTCTATCTGAATTCTTAGAGGCAGTTATGGGGAGGTAAAAAGCTCTTCCTGAGTCTTTTGGGCCTTGATTATCTTTAGCTCAAAATAATTCACATGTTAAAGTGGTACATTTAGGGAAGGTTCTGAACCCTTTCAGTGCTTACTTGCTTAGAAACATTGCACGTGTTTTAGCAATTGTTACATCTACTTTAACATGTTTGATGATTGAGGGCTGTATTAATAAGTATCGTTTAGAACAGCTAATATTGGGAATTAGGTGGAAAGGAGCAGCTTAAAAAAAAAAAGACTTGAGTTCCAAGTGCTTGGTTTACAAAGTTTCATTTATTCATCCTTGACATTATTTGGATATTATTATTATCAGTCTCCACTTTTTACAGAAAAAGAAATACAAGTTTATGGAGAGTTTTAAGTAATTTAAAATAATTTATTATTTAAAAAAAAACTAAGTTTTAGAGAAACAGATAGCCAAAAATTCCATCACATAAAATATCCATCAGATAAAAAAATACCCACAAAGGATCAGGATACCAAAAGGCCATCAAGATGTGTCTTTTCTCCAGGTTGGTAATCCCTACCACCTCATTTAATTGCTGCATTGCTGACCGCTTTGTAGTCCAATGATATGCATTTTGATACGTACTCTGCAGGTTGTGCTGGCACTAGCATTCTTAGCTCTGTGTCTAACACAGAGAAATCAAAAGTTAACTATAATTATTCTAGGTATTGTTGAATATATCCCAATGACCGCATCGACGTTAGCTACAGTAGACTAGGCACTGTTTGCAGTTTCAAGTTGGGCTACCTGTTCAGGCAGCTGTCTCATCTGACAACTCAGGTATCTAGACTACTGTGATCTTGTGTTATGTTCATCCCCAGTGCATGCCCTTCAAAATCATGATGGCAGAGGAAGGAGGTTCTGGAGTGTGAATGTTGTTCTCACTTCACTGGCTGGAACTATTACACAGTCTGAAGTAAATGCTACCAGACTGGGAAATGTGGGAGAGCATATAGAAATTCAGTAAGCAGAAAATATTTGGATCACATCAGCCAAGTGGCAGGAAAATATTTATTTGATTAGTAGTTCAACTCCTGGATCAACAATTGGTTTCAATTAATTTTGTATACTTTAAATAGCAGAATTTTATTTAAAAATATTTTTTTAGCAATTGGTTATGGGTTTCATTATTTAATCTTTAAAATGATCTTATGTGGTTTATTATCACCCTCTTTTAAGAAAATGGAGGCATGAAGATCAAATAGTGGTATGGTGATATTTGAAAATATTAATGTGATCTATATTTCAGTCAGTTATTTGTAATATTTTCCTGAAATTTTCTGTTATTAAGGTTTAACCCTGAGCTCATCACCTCAGGGAAGAAGAAGATCATCCCATCCAGAGTACATTGCCGTATATCAGCTTCGAGACTTAAAGCTGAGTTTTTTTGAGTTTATACTGAGCCAATATATTAGTAAATTAGGCTTTTTGGAGAGAAAAAAAAATGTTTCTTTCTTTTTTAAAACTCTGATTTGTTTTTCCTCTGTTTGGATACTGCTGAGAAACTCAAATCATAGAGATTGACTATAAACAATAGGTAGAGAGAAGTCAGATTTTGACCCAAGATAAGTTCCCATTCAACAGAAAAATAAGCCCAAGACTGTCCAGATAGGAAGAGAAGGGATGGAAGAGGATTGTAGTTAGGTCTTGGCTCTTTATCACTTTGACCATCTTGGGATCAGTGGAATACTTGTCATCCTGTTGAAGTCTAGAATAATCGTCAACCTTTTGTTGTTCTTTTTACCCGACAGAAAACCTTAGTAAAGAAGAATTGAGGAGGGAGGAAAGAAAAGAAAGAAGGAAAGAAGGAAGGAAGGAAGGGAAAAGAGATTGTGGGTAGAAAGAAAATAAGAATGAGGTCACAATCATTTTGGAAAACGTTTCTTGTTTCTGGGAGAAAGTGCTAGATAAATCATTGGTTTTCAACCACAGATACCCAGTAAAATCTCTGGAGAGATATTTACACACACTGCATAGGACCCACATGTAAAGACTAATAATTTCAGTTATTAAAAATAACTTAGCAAATGAAGTTTAAAATTTAGTTTATTTTAGATGTTTAGTCTCAGCCAATATTTAAACTACATCGATTCAAATTTAAGCTTAATAGCAAGACTGTTCTCTCATTAAACCAGTCTCTCCACTTTTTCTCCTTCTCTTCTACTCCCCATGCTTTCTGCATGGCTCTGGATGTGGAAAAAAAGTGGGTATAACTTCAAGGTTTTAGAGGGAGCAAGCTGTTCTGTGTTCTGTTGCCTTTTTTTTTTCCCCTAATCTGTATGGCTAAGATTGACTAGCTGGGATGATTGGCTTGCTTTATCAATTTGCCTCTATTCCTATGCCCCTGCTTGTAATGAAAATCCTCTCTCATTGTATTGCCTACTAACTTGTCTCTGCTCCCTTACTTGGCCTATGGTTATGGAATTTACATGTTTTGAATTATAACCTAACCTGACTTCTCTCCAGGACCTAGTCCATCCAACCGTTCTGTAAAAATCACTGGGTTATGTGAGGAATTTGCATCTCCTCCATACCATATACTGCCTACAGGCTAACTCCTACACTCCATCAGGCTAAAAGTCTCACCATGACATTTCTATTCATGACCCATATGCACTGGGTCATCATTAAGTGGAAGAAGGACTGCAGTCCTATGCAATGGCTTGCCTACTGGCAGGCTGAAATAAAAAAATAATAACATCAAATACATTTCAGAAGTTGTGTCATGTCACATAGCTTTATTCTTACTCAATTTACTGATATGTCATGGGCATATGAATATGCACACAGTGGTAATGTGTTCCCCAGTTTGTGAGCATAAGGTATTTGCATACAAAATGGTTGACATGAATTCTTTCTAGTTAGATATCACGCTATGACTGAAGGTCTAGATTTGCTACACCTTTCAAAGATTTAAAGTGGAAATTCAGTTAGGTGGTGTATATTGCTAGATAGGTTGTCCCTAGAGTGTCACGGACAGATCTGCTAAGTCAGTTTACTCGCAAAGTTTACACAGGAAGCTTTCCTCGTCTGGAATTCATCCACCTTCCTGGGATTCTCTAGGTCCCCTCACAGGGCTGGCCCTATGGGAAGCCAGAAAGGAGGCTCAACCTCTGTGGGTCTTCCTTCCTGGGTTCTTCCCTTTTCAGCCCTTCTTTAATCCTTCCCTTCATTTCAGAAAAAAAAAAATATTTGATCTCTTTTTTGTTAGGTGGGAAGGTGTTCTTTTGCCATACTTGCATTCTCCACTTGATGGTTTTCAGTAGAAACTTAATGCGGTCTCTATAATCTCGCCCTTCATTTCTTACATGCAGATGGATCCATATTTCTTCAAATGCCGAATCCTTGGAAGTCAAAAAGTGCTTTGGTTTTAGGCTGTTTTGCTTGTTGTGAGTTTTAAAAAATTTATAATTTCACTTAACTTATTTTTTCCAGGCTATATATGCTCTCTCTATAAAACAATATGACAATAATCCAGCAGATGGGAGTCACCGGAGCTAGCTATAGAAAGAGAAAGCCAATCGTTTCAAACTTCCAAATATTATTCCCTACATATGTAAAACAACTTGTAAATATATGGAAAATGGCTAGTAAATATTTCTGAGGATGTAGTTATTCGGAACATGCTATTAAATCATAAATTTCAGGTAATGATAATGAAGGTGATAGTGAGATTTCAGTCTCTATTGGTTTTAAATTACAATGAATTTGTTGAGTCATTATTTTAGGAGAATGTCTTCATAATTTTTTTATTAATATTTTTTAGAGAGTGTTCATTCAGAAACCTAGTGTGGCTTAAAATAACGCAAGTTTATTATCTTATGGTTCTGGAGGTGAGATGTCCAAAGTGGATCTGTGGGCTAAAATCAAGATGTTGGCAGAACATCCTGGATGCTCTGGGGTAGAATGTGTTTCCTAACTTTGTACAGCTTTTTGAAGCTGCATCCTTTCACACACAGTCCCTTCCTGAATATCTCAACATCCCATCTCCCTCCATTTCTTTCACTCTCCCTGGCCTTTACTTCCACTGTTACATCTCTTTCTTTGACTCAGATTCTCCTCCCTCTCTCTTTCCTTTATAAGGTCACTTATAATCTGGAGAATCTAGGATAATTTACCCCCTTCAAGATCCTTAACTGCATCCCATCTCTTTCCATGTAAGCTCATGTATTCGCAGGTTATGGGCATTAGAGACACCTTTAGGGAGTCATCATTCTATCACATTGTTTATATTATGAATTATTGCTACTTTAAGAAGCATATAAACTTTTCTTGCCATTATGGAAAACATGCCCTTTTACAGTTTAGACTATGCAGACGGTCGAGTCAGCAGATAATTGACAGACCCTCCAATTCACTTTTGTAATAAGAAATTACACTTCTGTTATATGCATGGACAAGTATTGGCCCCTAGATTGTTTATTTCTTCAGTGTAGGTTGAGGTCCATTAATGTAAAAGCCTAACCAATAAATTCAACTTTGTACATCCAATTGTTTTTAAAATAGCTCAAATGAGAAGAGCTTTAGCCATTTAGAACCTACTTTCTTTACATATCCCACAAAACCTCACCCACCGACTCTTATTCGTTGATAATATAAAGCCTTGTGTAAGGCTCCAATTCACTGTAGCCCTTCTGCCCTGGTCTCTGACCCAGAGACTTTGGTGCTGTTGAGTGATAGCACCTATATAAGTAAATCACTTTCATAACGTTCTCTCTCCAAGAGTTCCCTTGCCTTCCTCTTCTCTGGATGGTGACCCCTTGCCTAAGTCTCTGGATAGTGTCACACTATGAGGACTTCACTTCTCATGCAACCCTGTCCAAATGCCACCCAAAAAAGCTTAGTGTGTCACTGCCTCTTGTGGTCACAAAATTTTCCTTGATAAGCCCTGTAAAAAGACAAACTGAAGCATATTAAAAATTTTAAGAGTTTTGAGCAAAAATCAGTTTGAAGGGGGCAGTGCCAAACCAGAAGTGTTTAAGAGCAATCCGCTGGTAGGAGCCAGAGGACATAATTACATAAAGAAGGTACTGCAGCAAAAAAAGGAATTATTTGATTGTCTACAGCTTAAAGCCTAGTTGGTTGTCTGTAGGTTTAGGTTTCTTAACCTTGAGGCATTTACAGGTGTAGGTTTCACTTGCCTGTGTAGGTCACTAAAACATTACAGCCACTTCAATCTAATTACCTCCTTGTTGAATTAATTTCATGGCCCCAAATCCCTCAAACACTCTACAATTACCCATCTAAACTAGAAGTTCTTGGACTTCATATTCTTCAACACTGTACTTGTGTCAGTAGGTATCTGGTAAGGACTTGGAACCATCTCCTTAAGTAAATATTAACACCAGTGAGACTTGTTACTAACATGCAAGTATTTATAAAATTTTTATTTACCATTAAGTGAATTTTACCAAATGCCAGACACGTTATAGGGCAGTGTGCAAATACCACAATTTAATTTTCATGATAATAAAATAAGACAGGTTTTATTATTTTTATTTTATATATAACAAAAATGAGATTTAGAAAGTTATTTAAGTTGCTCCAAAGGAAATAAAGTTTTAAATTAGGTCTCTCTGATGATGAAATCTATTTAGCATTTTTCCCTTCCACTATCCCATGTTGCTCCTGTGTTGGTTTTTATTATTTTTGTAATCTTTTATGGGTTTGTACTCTTTCACTAATCTATGTCTTTTTTAACTGCCCATAATAGTACCTAATGTTTTTTCCTTAACTTATGATATTAAAAAGAATACAACTTCTTGAGAATATTGCATTGACCCTGCAGAAAATAACCATCAGTTTTGTTTCCTGCTCACATTCTATTTAAGGTAGTCTCCACAAATAATTCCCTTTAAATTGGCTTTGAGTTAATCAAATTCTCAGTGATTATAAATATAAATATGTACACATTTGGAATGAATGATAAGTAAATATGTTGTAACAAATAAAGATATACAGATATCTAAGAGGATATACCTTATATACAGTTTACCGAATACACTAGAGCAATTCTTTCTTTAATATTTTGATTGACGTATGGTCACTTACTTGCTAGACTAAGTTTAGCAGTGAAATATGTCCTTTTGTAACTAATGTAAGTGAAAACTGGAAGAGTCAGATATCCAGAAATGTAGGGGCTTGCTAACAGGGGAGATCAGTGGAGAGTGAAGCATAACTGCAAATGGTAATCATCTTGTCCTGGGAAAGGCTGATGGAATGTAGTTCTTGAAAAGTCCAAAAAAAACTTAGTATGAAGGGAATTTTGCCCTAAGTGGTTGAATCATACTTAATTAAAAACGTGATGAGACCAGAATGAAAATGCTGTTACTTGAATCAGAATATTTGTGTCACCCAGTTGCCAAAGGGAAGAACCACATAATCAATAAGGAACAACGTTTTTGATTTTGTATGAAAGTTCAAGAACATAGAGATAGGAAATGCTAAAGAACAGATAATGAACATTTCATACAAAGATTTTTATGGGAATTAAAAACTACATTGAACAAAATCTTAAAGTAAGGATCATTGGTTATGTTGAATGTTTAAAGGCATCAGGTTTTTATCTAGCCAGAGCCATCTAATAATGTGTACTGTCTTGTCAATAAGTAAGAAGTCGTACTGACACCTGCAATTTCTATTAAGAAATGTCCTTGTGATAACTTGAGTATTAGAATGAGAAATATTCAATGAGAAATATTCCCATGTGGATGCATCTAATATATCCATTCTGCTAAGCAATGTCAGGATTAAGCATTGAATTCAATTATGTCTGACTTGCTCCATGATTTCTCCTTCGGGTAAAATAAATCCTTTAGTAATATATTAGCTTTTTCAGTGGGGTTCTCATGCCCAGGGAATCCATCCCTGCCTCCCCTTGAGTTGATACTAAGGCTTAATATTCTCCAAAGGCAATATTATTTTCCTTATTTCCTTGCTTTAAGAGCAACTTGCTAGACATCCCTCTACAATGACAACTAAACCAATGCTTTGATCCATTAAACAGTGGCAAAGTTTTTCACGCAGTTATTCATTTAGTGAATGGTAGAGATGGGAATTTTCAACTCAAAGATGGTTTATGTAACTTACTAAAGGGACCCATGGTAGACTTAAACGAATCATATCTGTCTTTTTTATCTCCCTTCTTGGGTCATAAGCTTGTTATTACTCATTTTAGAATTTCCCAGAAAACCTAGTAGCATGTCATGTTCTGACATGTTCATACACTCAATAAACGGTTGCAGAACTAAATTGAAAATCAACTAACCCATTATTAGCCATTGCCAAAAAGCCAAATAAAAAGAAAGGCATTTTATTTTGCGTATTTTGTTATTTTATTAAAACAGAGATGAAATATTGTTCAAAGTTCAATGTGGGTAGGGTGGGTCAGAATTCAGACAACATGGGTAAGGTGTATTCTTACTTTATCTTGATGCTAAGAAGGGGAGATATGTGTTACTTGAAGTTTCAGAGTATATACAGCTTTTGAACTTTAATCTACAAAATGTCTTAGAAATATATGTAACATTTTTGCAGTATCTGTCTCCATGAACAGTGTTATTTCAGGTTGCCTATGTTTGTATGAAATTGGTTTGCAAAATATATGAAACTGAATACAAAAAGATTGCAATAAATATACTCTCTTTCATAGCAACTTTTCTTTGTGATTATGTAGGGTAACAGCATTGAAACATTGAGAAACAAGAAGGGGGCAAAGATTTAAGGTGAAAATGTTTTGATTATGTTAATCATTAGGAGATTTGCAGAGGGAGAACTATGATAAATGACTGCTATCCAGTTTTATCCACAGTTGACCTTTTTTATGTGATGCAAGAAAATTTGGAAGAAACCAACTCCAAAAAAGTACAGCTCACTGGCAGAAAATTTGAATTTCATTTCCTGAAATGTCACTGGAATAAAGCATATCTTCATTGTTACAGGATTTCTCATTGTAACTGGACAAATGTGCTAGTGTGTGACATTCAGCAAAAATAACCTCTGATGTTTCAGATCTGGTTTCAGAAACCACTACATCCAACAAATAGACAAGGGGAATTGTATCATTTCATTTGCTGTGAGTTGCAAACTCCAAGAATCTTGTTCCACTGGGGAATCATGTCACTGGAGCTAATTACCATGGCTCAGAAAGTTTAATGAAAGACTCAGCAACAGCAAGAGGCTCTCAAGGTGAGGTGGTGTTATAGTTTTATTACCTTAACTGTGCCTGCATAATAAAACCATTACAGAGCCACAGTAAATATTGTAAGTCATACATTCCCACCTATTAAAGTTCACAATGAACTGAGTATAAATATCAGTAAAATATACAAATAACAAAACTACTGAAATACATACTGCATATTAATGAAGATGGAAGCTAATTCTTGATTGACTTCAGGGTGTGGTTTAAAATGCTGCTGCTAGCAAGAGAAATCCAGTGATGGAAAGTAGCAGATGAAAACTGAGGGCTGAAAAACAATGAAATCTCATTTTAGTACTAACTTTACAAGTTCTTACCTCCATTGTTCCAAATATAGGATTTATCCACCAATTTTTTGTTGTTATTATATATGTATTCACTTAAAAATCAGTGAAGCGGATACTTTGTTGCCTATCCAACAGCTGTCTCTATTATTTCTTGCATATAGAACTCTAATTTTTTTCAAACACCTGCCTCATGGGATTGTGACCCTGTCCCTGTTTTGGGGGTAAATCCCAATGAATCTGTTCTAGTCATGTAATTATATTTCTCTTGCCCGTGATTAGTTTGGGAGTGGGTACGGAATCAGATTTCATCCATGCCATGTGGGTGTAGGGATTCTTCCCTTGATGACTTGTGTAAATATGATACCTTGAGCCAAGAATGCCCATGGTCTATGGCAGCCATTTCTCACTGTAACTGGATAAATGTGCTAGTGTGTGGATGAAATACACTTTTGGACATAGTCGTTCTATGAGGTTGGCATAAAGACAAAGAGAAAAGAATTTGAGTCCTTGAAAATGCTGGCAAACTGCTGAATTAACTTACCTCTGAACTTCTTTTGATGTGAGATAATAAATTTTCTTAATGTTTAAATTAATTCAGTCACAGTTTTGTATTACTTGCAGGTGAATCAGCCTCAGTCATGGATATAGAAGATTTTCCAAGGTGAATCACCATCTGTAGGAAATGCAAGTTTCAAAGAATTATTTTGAAATTGTCAATGGAATCTGTGATATCCATATATCACAAGGTAGGTAATAGAAAGTGTGAACTAGGCTCTTTGGGTTATACGGGTAAAACACATTTAGATTATATAGATCTCACATTATTTTCTATAGGTAGTGTCTTATAGTACACATTATTCACATTTTTATTAATTCTTAGTCATTTTTTAATTTGTAGAAAATCAAAAAAATGGCATAGAATCTTGAGAAAGAAATAGAACATTTTAAAATAAAATTCTGAGAAACTATGATTTCTTTCATTTTTATGAGATACTGTTGGCATTATTCCCTAAATTATTAATTTTAGGGGATTAAATGAAAGGATTACCTTAGATTTCATAGCACTTTTGCTCAACTTATGATTTCATAGTGTCATACCATTTTCTCTTGACTATGTTTTCAGAGCAATAAACTTGTGCAATTTTAACAATAAATTACCAACAACTACATCATAGTTATTCTTATATTTATATTTAGGGATCTTGGTAATAGTAAGACTAAAAGGCAGACATTGCCAAATTATGAAATTTCTTAGACTAATAATGTGAAGTTGTTGGTTGAAGTCATGGCCTGTATAACCAAGAAATTACACAGAGCATGACCTGAGATGGATTAATTTTCTTTTCTCTTTTCTTAACATTTTATAGAAGGATTCATTTTCTTTTAGCCTCTGATTTTATTATATCATTTTCAGTTAAAATATAGAAAATAACAAATAAGATAGAAAAGAAAAAAATTATGTTTTTCTAGATGGAATAGTTTAAGATACTAATTCAGAAGTTGATTTTTTAAAGTCTGATTAGAAGTTTTCCATTGATGTTATTGTGCAAAAATAATGCCTAGTCCCTACACATAAAAATATATATTCTATGTTTATAAAAATAGCATACCTACTTGTCTTAATGTAATATATCTGCTGTTTGGAACTTTATAAAGGCAAATAACTGATAAACTTTATTAATTCAATAAATATTGAGTATAATTTCTGTGTGTCTATTATATATATCACTAGCTAGCTATCTCAGACACTGTGTTATGTGCTGAGGTGCTAAAGATAGAATTTCAAAACATGGGAGAACCTGTGGGTATAGGTAATGAGCAAAGTAGCAAAAAATAAAAGCACCATAGGACATAATAATCACTATAACTAAATGTCTTTATATCATACTTTCATTTATAAAGTTACAAGGATTGGGAGTTAAGGAGTAGAATTTACTTTGATAGCTTTTGCAAAGAAGGCCCAGTTGTGGAAATTGTATTTCTAGGGCCTAGATGAGAAAAAGGAGATGGCCATGCAGAAGCAGAGGAGCTGATCTAGTACGTGTAGTGTGTGTGATCAGTATATTCAAAAACCTTGAAGCTGGAAAGGAATTGGTTCATGGAAACCAAAGAGTCCAGATAGATGGATCATGGTTATGCTTCCTTGAGAATCAATTTCTCTCTCTCAGGTTGTCCCTGTTTTCTCTTTCATTACAGAAATAAATAAGTGAAAGCCATACCAGCCTGAATTTTATAAAGTTTGTATGGTTGTGGTGTCAAGTTTAAATGAGAAGAGGGAATAGGACTGGGCTAGGAGCATTTAGTTTCTTGCACTTCCAGTTAAGTTCCAAATGCATGGTCCTTTTTCTATCTAAATGCTTTTCTTTATGTCTGCCTTTCCAATTAATCTTGCTTGCATGTTTAATTTTATAATCTGAATTATGTTTGTTTCTGTAAGGCTTGCCCAGGAATTTTTCCAGTGCGTGCCTTAAGAAAGAGTCTTTTGATTGTGCTAGAGGCTTGAGCCCAAAAGGAGATGTAGACAAAATCTTACCTGTCACAGCCAGACAACTAGTATTTGGTGCTGTGGTCCTTTGTATTTCAGAGTGTTCCATGCACAGATTTTAGAGTTAGATGTGAGTGCATTTGAATTCTCAGTTGCTGGGTGACCTTGTATAAATTATGAGATCTCTAGCTGTAGTTTCTTCATCTTTAAATAATCATAATAATAGCTACTGTACAGGGGATGTGTAACTAAAACACCTGGTCTAGTACTTATTATAGAGCCAGTGCTCAGCATATGGTAACAATTACTTATCTTGATTGTTTATCAATTTCTTTTTGTCTAGACTCTTCTCTACCCCAGCAAACCATTTAATGCTCTAAAAACATATATTGTTTTCAATAAAATTAGTGGCATTCATTGGATTATTAAGCAAACTGTTGATTATTTATAGGGAAGGATAGAAACAAGAAGCCCAAGTGGCTAAAAATTTAAGTATAATCATACAAATCAAAATTTTAATTCTATTAACTATTTGATAAATATTACGCACTATGTAACTAAAAAACTGTGTTTTGCATGGAATTATTATAAAAATATAGTTGTCTTAGATGGAATCATCACAGAATAATGATGCGTTTTCAAAACGTGTAAAATTGCTTATTCTTGAATTAGTAAATGAGCATCGATGTCAACTTGGTATTGGGAACATCACTATAAACTTAGTGTTGCGGACATTGTGGTGGGGAAGAACGATTCCTCTCCCCCTTCTCTCCCTCTTTTGATCTTCCCATTGGTTGGAGTAGAAAATTTAGTTGTCCCAGTTCTATGTGATTAGGAAATTGATTATATGGTAGGGGAAGGGGCAGAGATTGAGTAAATATATAAACTGATTTGAGATAAGTAGAGCCAGATTTCTCATGGAAAGGAAAGGAATTACACAAATATGGAGGTAAAAAGGGAAGGCAAAATTAAACCTTGTGCTGTTGAATTTGAATTGGAGTTATCCATGAAAACTCATGGTTTTAGATCAGTCTTTCAATAGGCAGATAGAGATACACAGATTCATGTGCATGTATATGTATGTGCAGGTATATGTACAGGAAATGTGTTTTCTTGCTCCTTGGAAACAGCTGTTAACTGAGAACTCTTAGAAGCAATGACAGCTCTGTAGCATGTAGCAAAGAGCCCCCTTAGCACTTAGATCTTGTTATCTAAATACTATTACTTACTAAAACAACCAAGACTCTTTGTAGAAATAGCCTTTTCTAGAAGCAGAGAGGGAGAGTATTGAAATCTAAGGAATTGCATTCACCGAAGAATTATATGAAAAGAGTCAAAAAACAGCATGAAGAGTGTCCCACTGACAAAATTTGGGACAATTTACGCATCAAACTAAAACAAGATAGTAACAAATTAAAATTCACTGGATATAATAAAGACCTGTAAATTCATACTAATACACATTTTAAAAGGAATAAATACCAAAAAAAAAAATTTTAAAGGAGAAGGGAAAGCTGTTTTTTATACTGGAATACCAATGAAAAAAACATAATGAGTGACAAAATTAGGAAATAGCTATTTGTAAATTATCATATAATAATTGTTCCAGGCAAGTTACAGTGGATGATAAGAGGTAAGGTTTTATGAGAAAATATGTTCTCACAAAAAAGTTATCAGTTACTTATTAGTTAACAAGTACAAAATAATTATTAACTTTATAGTGGAGAGACTTTCCAGACACCATCATAGTCTAGAAATAAAAGTTAACAACACCTGCCATTGGACAAATGGGCATAGTGTCTCTTTGATGTGATGCACTGAGTGGAACTGAGTAGCACCTCAATGATATTCCTGATACATACATATAACCTGAACATTACTGTGAGGAAATGTCACATCAACCTGATCGAGGGACATTCTACAAAATTATTGGCCTATGCGTTTTCAAAAGGTAAAGATAACAAATAAGAAGGAAAAAGTGAAGAACTGTTCTCTCCTGAATAAAACTAAAAAGATATTACAACCAGGTGCAAGAGGTGATGATAGATTAGATCCTGGACCTATAAAAAACAGCAGTGAAATTTGAATAGACTCTGAATTTGGTTGTAATATTATATCATTGTTAATTTCATGATTTGTTCTGTTGTTCTTTAGGAGGGTGTCACTGAGTGTAATACACACTGAACTATTAAAGGATAATGGGGCATCATTATGACTCTTAAGTGGTTCAGAAAAAATTATTAGGTGTAAATATAGCTGGGGGAATGATACGGTAAAATGTGACAAAATGTTAATAGTTGAGGTTTCTGGATAAAGGTATTTAGGAGTTCTTTGTCCCATTCTAGCAACTTTTAAAGTAAACTTGATTTTCTAGAGCAGATTAGGTTCACAGCAAAAATGAGAAAAAAGTGCAGAGTTATCATGTACGCCTTCTGCCCCTATACATGCACAACCTCCCTCACTATCAACATCCCCCATCAGAGTGGTACATTTATTACCATGTGGCATCTACACTGACATATTTTATCTCCCAAAGCCCAGACGACACTAGGGTTCACACTAGGTGTTGTGTTCCAAGAGTTTTGACAAATGCATGACATCTATCCACCACTATAGCATCATACAGAATAGTTTCATTGACCTAAAAATTAATTTTTCCCTGCCTATTCACCCACTATCTCCCCAAAACTCTGATAATTACTAATCTTTTTAGTACCTCCATAGTTTTGCCTTTTCCAGAATGACATAAAACTGGAATCACACAGCATGTGGCCTCTTCATTTTGGCTTCTTTCATTTAGTAGTATGCATTTAAGTTTCCTCTATATCTTCTCATGGCTTCATAGCTGTTTCCTTTTACAGCTGAATAACACACCATCATCTGGCTAGACCGCGGTTAGCCATCATCTACTGAAGGACATCTTGGTTGCTTACAAGCTTTGGCAATTATGAAGAAAACTGCTATAAACACCAGTGTATGGATTTTTTACATGGATCTGTTTTCAAATCCTGGTAAATACCAAGGAGCATGACTGTTGGATCACACATCAAGAATATGCTTGGTTTTGTAAGAAACCACTAATTCTGTTTTCCAAAGAGGTTGTTTCTTACAAGTTTTTAGTAGATTTTATTTCTAAATAAAAAGTTTATAATAAAAACAAAAAGAAGTAAGGGGACAAATAAATCATTAAAATATGATCTGAATCATGAGGTAAATACACAAGAGGCCACATGGCAGTGGGCATCTGCTACAGAGAGATGCCAGGTAAGAAAGGAAGAAACAGCATTAATGCTGAGTTCTGACAGGTGAGATTACCCATGCAAAGAGAAGAATAGCCTCTCTGAAAAAGTATGCAAAGGGCCTGAAGCAGAAGAAATTCTAGCATATTTGAGGAAGTGAAAGACTTAGTGTAGCTGGAGCCAGGAAACAAATTGGAGGGAAGGGTACTCAATTCATATAGCACAACTGACGGAGTCCTCTAGCAGATACTGTGAGGTCAGACTGAACCTGGGACTTTACCTGCCATGACACCCTTGTTTGGCTCTTCCCCATTCCCTATCTTTCTCCTCCCGCTCCCTTGCTAATTTTTCCTAGAAAGATTTCCCTAATAAACCATTTACACCTGAATCCTTGGCTCAAAGTCTGCTGTTGGGAACCTAACAAGTCAAGCTCCAACTCTATTGCATAAAAATATCGAGATAAACAGTAATGCAGTATTGTTTCTGAGGTATTGTTATTAAGTGTCAGAGAATGTTACATGATTAATGAATCACAGACTTCTTAATGTGAAGTCCATAGTGAGCTGGCTAAAAGACAGAGAGTCATACAATTTTACAGCTGAGAGAAGCACCTTTGAAATCATCTCATGGAAGCTTCTCATTTTACCAATAAACAGGCTTAAGCAATTTGGGAATTCCTATCAAGAGCTTGTCAGAAAGGTCACATTTTATGACCCTGTAATCCCCTTTTTATAGAATATAGCCTAAGTGAGTAGTCATAAAGTCAAAGATTTATGTATATAGAATTTCATCTATTATATGTAATAGTAAAAAATTTGGAAGCCATCTAAAACATCCAAAATATGAGAAAGGATAAATACATTACAGAATATGTGTTGGCATATTTATTCATATAATAAAAAGAGCACTCTAAGAGAATATTTAAGAGCTGTGAAAAGGCTCACAAGTTTAAGTGGAAGAAAAGAATGTAAACAGGCATATTCATTAGAAGAAAAGAATGGAAGGAATATATCAAAATATTAATAGTGGTTATCTCTGGGTGGGTGATTTATATTTTCACTTTATACCATTATTCATTTTCAAAACTTTCCACAGTAAGCATATATTACTTTTATCAGCACTTATTTAACAAAACCAGGAATATAAATTGAGCCTTACAGAATTAAAATGACTTGTTCCAAGGTCACACGGACACATCACTGCAAGCCTAGAAATCCAAGAACCTTGATTCTTAACCTTGGTATCTAATTCTCTTATAATTCGTTAATTTTTTTTAGTGCATCAGGAAAGTTCAAAAGCGTATTATTTGGTTCACCATTAGTAACTTCATCATAGGTGGGATTAATGTTAAGGATCTAATTTCTAATTTTTTAGCTCCTTCCCTTCTCCCTTCCTCCATCTCTCCCTCTCTGTCTTTTGCCTTCTCTCTTGCCTCAGACCTTTCCAATAATTTCTATATCACCTAAGCGGTTACTTGTGGTCACTTTGGGAAAGGAGTAGGACTTTTCTTCACTAATTTGTAGCTTTAAGAGTCAGTCTTACCTGAGCAAGTACTTACCCATTGCTTGGTAGAAATGTACAAGGCAGAAGGACGTTGTCTCTGTCAGAATAGTTCTCAAAAGTACTCCCTGGGAAGAAGGCAGATACATTTGCACAGGACTCAAGAAACTACTAGAAAGAAATTAAAACTTTTCTGATGTATTGTCATCGTTTCAATTTAGTTTTTAGCTAATATTGCAGGTCTCAGAGTGAAGGACAAATGGAGGCCCACCAGCTATGTCTTGGTACCTAAAGGTTGTAAAATCAAGGCAAAAAAAACCCCCTCACAACTTTGTAAATACATATGTTTGTGGTGACTTGGAAGCACAGGTTTGAGTTTAAAATTTTTGTGACCATATGGAGAGAGCTGGAACACAGACTCATCTCACCCCCTTCTCTTCCTAACTGAAGCTACCATGTCCACCACGGAGAATCTCAAGCACACACAGTGGAAACCAAAGCCACATCTTCAAGTCCAACCACCCCACCTTCCAAAACACACTTTCTCTTGGCCATTCTTAGGCCTAGGGTTTTGACACATGTGATGTGATCCACTTTTCAGAAAACGGCCTCAGAGAGGAGATACCTGGAAGTCTTGGAAGTTTGGGCTATTTAGGAATGGATTATTGGGATCCCAATTATTCAGACTTTGGCCATGTCTTCTTGGCACTGTGAACTCCTTGATTCATGGTGAGATGTGGCCAGAAGAGGGCCAGAATAAGCCCTTTACTGTGTGGGACCCAAGGCGGAGTGGTTTTCCCCAGGCTCAACATTTAGTATAGCAGGGAAATCATCATCATCGTTCAACACTTGGGCCCTCACCCTATTTCACGTTCTTTTTTTTTTAATTAAAAGTTTTACTGAGATAAGTATAGATTAACATGAAATTAGAAGAAATAAGAGAGATCAATTCTATGTACCTTTATTCAGTTTTCCCTCCAATGTTAACATTTTTCAGAACCGTATTAAAAGAAAACAATGAGGTTATTGACATTGATACAATGCACTGATTATAGGCAGATTTTCTGTTTTAGTTGTTCTCATTTGTGTTGAATGTTTCATTTGATCAGTTTGATCATATGTGTAGATTCAACTGGAGTCAAGATACTAAACAGGTCCATTATCACAAGGTGTCTTTTATAACCATAGCCACCACCCTCCTGACATGTGCCTCCCCCAACCAACTACTAATATGTATTTCATTTCTATAATTTTGTCATTTCAAAAATGTTATATAAATGGAATCATACAATACGTAACCTTTTGGGATTGGCTTTTTATTTTTAATTCACTAGAGATTCACCAATTCATGTATCAATAGTTCATTCCTTTTTATTGCTGCATTTTGTTCCATGTATGAATCACAGTTTAACCATTAAGCCACCAAAGAACATTTGGATTGTTTCCAGCTTAGGCCTATTATGGATAAAGCTGCTATGAACATTCATGAACAAGTTTTGTGTGAACATAAGCTTTCATTTTTCTGGGATAAAAAAATGACTGCAGTTTCTGGATTTTTGATAATTGCATATTTAGTTTTGTAAGAAATTGCCACAGTATTTCCAGAGTGGCCATACGATCTTAGATTCCCACCAGAAATGTAGGAGTGATCCAGTTTCTCCCTTCTCATAAACATCTAGCATGGCCATAATTTATTTTAGCCATTCTGGTAAATATGGCTCACTGTTAGTGATATTGTGGTTTTAATTAATATTTGATAACTAACAATATTAGCAATCTTTTCATGTGCATATTTGCCATCTATACCCTCTCTGGTGAAAATATCTGTTTTTGTGCTTTGCCTGTTTTATGACTGGATTGTTTGTTTTTCCTGTTGAGTTTTGAGAGTTCTCAATATAGCCTTGATATCAATCCAATATACAATGTGTGGTTTACATATACTGTTGTGGGTATTCATTTCAGATTATGCTTTTCTGTTGGATTAATCCTTTTGTCATTACGTAATGACCCTCTTTTTCTCTAACAATTTTCTTGGCTCTGAAATCTACTTCATCAAATATCCACATAGCCACTTCTTTTTCTGATTGTTCCCATGGTATATCTTTTTATTTTAACCTACCTATGCCATTTAATTTGAAGCGAATTTCTAGTAAACAGCACAGAGTTCAGTCATGTTTTATTTTAGCCACTATGTCAATCTGTCTTGATTGGTGAATTTAAATATTTACATTTAATTATGGATATTCTAGAGCTTACGTTTGCTACTCTTATTATTTGTTTTCTTATCCTCGTTCTCCTGTTTCTCTTTTCATGCCTTCTACAGTTACCTGAACTTTCAAAAATATTTCACCTTGATTTATTTATACTGCTTTTGATGGTATTTCTGTATAATTTTTGTAAAGGTTGTTGAGGGTTTTAAGTATATACATATGTTATGTCAACATTTTACTACTTTGAGTGAATTTTGGAGATCTCACTCCCGTTTAGGTCCCATTCTTTCCCCCACTGGTAATATCATTGTCTTGAGTATCTGATGTTGTTATATATTTTGTTACAATCATCAAATTTGATTTATAAAACTAATAAGGGAAAGGATAGCCCATTGTCACTCTGTTGTTCCTCCTTCCTTATTGTTCCTTGGTGTTCCAGAACTTTTCAGGCCTGCGTTACCTTCTGTTGGGTGGAGGGACATGACACAACCTTTGGCTGTTTCGTTTCTCTAATCCTGGGTTCCCAAACCAGTTCACTGTTTCTTATCACCTTTCAGGGATCTCCTTTTGGTTGACTCTTTTTTTCTAGGATTTATAGTTGCATTTATTGGGAAGGATCAGTGCAAAAAGTCTTTTCCATCTTCATATACATGGTTTATATTTAAAGTCATTTTACAGATAATTTCCAGAAGCAAAAACAATGGGATACTGAAAAACAGCTTTATAAATTGCTTAATAAGAACTTGAAAGAAGAAAACAAATTTTTATTCCATGTTTTTCCTGTTGAAATTGCACATATTCAATGTGAGCAATTTCCTCTGGTAACTAATTCTTTACTGTCATTCATGATCCTGGAAATTATCCTTTGAATATTGGTTCCCAATTTCAAGTATCTCTTATGAGTGCTAGTTGGTCATTACTTCTGCTTCATGTTCTTAGACTTGAATTATCAAAACACATACTTGACAAACAGTTTGAAACCTTGGACAACTCACAATTGTGTTGCAGGGAACATGACATTTTCTTTGCTCCATAATTGCAAACATTTTAATTTATAGATTAATAAAATTTATTAAGAATGGTCTAATCAAACTATTTCATTTCTAAATTATCTATTTTTTGCTAATTTGTACACTCTCTGGCTGCAGCATTTGTCCACTTACAAAAGGTACCAAGTAAATTTTGTCTCACAGTCATCATGAGAGAAGTGTAAAAAAACATGTTTATGATAAAATTTTCATTAAAAATCTCATCATAAAGTTGAAAGAATGCTGCTCCATTTTCTTTTAGCAAAATGGAGGGGTCCCAATGATTGTCACAAAATATAGCACGATGAAATCCTTCCTGTTGAAAGACTGTCTAGATAGAATAATACATTTTCTTTTTGTTCTTACACATATATTACTCAAATATCAATTATTGAGTTTGGGAAGATTCACACAGGATATCATCATCTAAACACACACAGTTTGAAATTTCACTTACACAATTTTACCATCCTTAGAAGACTCAGGGATGTCTGTCTGTCTGCATTCATCTTCTGATTCATCTAATTATAGTGAATTGTTTTCTTCTGACAATTTTTCTTTGCTTTGTACGTAAGAGAAGAAAATAACAAATTGTGAACTTGAACTGTGTTCAACAAAAGCTGAAAAGCAGATGAGAAATATGGTGCTTCCAGTCTTTTATGCTTTTTTGGAAGCTAAGCAATACTATAGTCTTTCCAATAAGGACATGGAAATACATTGAATTGGTGACAATTTATTTCACTATTGTGTCATTCTGAGACATTGCATTATTCTGTTTCTTTATTGTTTTAGTCTTCTTTAGCAAAGCTGGGAATAATATATGAGTAATAATTAAATAGTAACAATACTTATTAATAGTGATGATTAGCAGTTTAAATACCAAGTAAGATGATGAAATAGGAAGATATTTTAAGATTAAAAAAATGATCACTAAGATCTAACAATGCATCATGGATTTATACAAAGTATAATGAATCCTATGGTAATTGTAAGTTAGAATTAAGTTCTTCTGTTAAAAAAAGTAATTTTTTTCATTCAAAATCCTCTGTGAAAGAATAAAATTCATGAAATATCTATTCTTACAGTTATAATTGCTCAAAAAATTAAAAAAAAAACACAACTAAAATTGACCCTAATGGATCTTTATGTTTTCTTGAGGGTTAGTGGAGATACGATATCGGCTGATTTGCAGGTACAGAATAGGCGATAGAGGTCTTCCGGACCTGGTACTGGTGACCTGAATTTGAGTCTGAATTATAGTTTCGAGTAATAGTTTTCAAACTTTGAAAAGTTTGAAAAACTATGTGACCTTGATCATTCTGAACTTATCACACGTATCTTTATATCAAATGTTTCAAATGATGCAATTTTTGGAATTATAAATATCACCATTTCAAATAAAACACTACATCATTCTTCACCTCTAAACAATAGAATATAAATGACATAGTGACCTGAATCCTACCTTATTCTTTCCAAAATATGAAAAATTTCTCCCTTAAAATTTGGAAGTTTACCTCTTTCTTATTTCTTCTTTAATTAGTATTTTCCCTTCATTTTCCTCAATAAATTAAGTTTTAATTTTATGCTTAAGGATACTTTATTAATCATCTTTTTATACTTTATGGATGTAAGTGTGCATATATAGTTAAATATATTTTAATAATTGTTTTCATTGTCTCCAAGTATTTTCTTTCTGGACAGAGTAAATTCAAATAGCTTAAATATATTGCATTTTTTTCACAAACAAAAAATAAAATAAGCTTTTTTTTATGGTGATTCTGATTGCCATAATTGTAATTATGTTGTGGATGGATTTGGAATTTGCATTATCTTGATTAAAATTATAGTGAAATATAATGGGGGAGGAGGACAGTTTGAATTCACGCACTTTTCAAAATATACCCTGGGAATAGTAGGTTATTCCATTTATTTGGAATATAACAGAGTGATAGTTTGTAAGCAAAGCCTTGATGTAATAGGAGCTTTGCTTTCTCAGTGTGATTTAATGAATAAAGTGCCTGATGTTACTTCCTCAACACCAGTCATATTCTGTAGAGAAACTAATATTTGCTTGTGGTTCAATTTATATTTTTGACATGGAGAACTAAAATAAATGAAAGTTTACAGTACGAATATTATGTTGTAAATATCTTGTGCAACTGGGAGATCTATCTTAAATTTACATATTACCATAGTATTAATGGACCAAAAACATTACCTGAAAAATGGAATATAGGCTATTAACTTCACCTATAGTATTATTTACTGTGATTTGTGTTTTTACTTCCATTTCTGCATTATAATTTTAATGTTATTAATGCCTTTAAATTTACATAAAAGAAAATCAGTTATTAAAAATACAGACTTAAATTTTGATCCATATCACTACCTTCATGATTTTCAGTAAACAGAGAAACAGAAAAATCAGCTGCCAACTATGAATAAATGATTTATAATAGCAGCATTTATTCTTTTTTAATTTACCATTTTGTGGGAATCCACTTTACTGTATTAGAAATCACCTTCTCTAATGTAAAGTATTGAGTTTTCATTTAAAATGAAATTTGTTGCATACATTTTTTACATTTATAAATTTATAAGTTGTTGGTATTAAATTTTATTTTTCAAAATGAAACACTAAGGTAAGTGCCTGCATGCCTAAATCTTTACATATTCCTTTCAACTCCTGGGTATATACATTGATATGAAATTATAAAATTACACATAATTTTAACATTTTCAGTGTATTATTTACTACCCAAATACTATAATCTACTATTGGTGGAATGAAGGCTCTAATCTGTAGAACATGCACGTATGTCACCACTCACAGCAAAAGGAACTTTGTAGATGTGATTAAGGTTACAGACTTTAAAATTAGGAAATCATCCTAGATTATCTATGATAGTGCATTCTAGTTGCATGAGTCCTTAAAAGCAGAGAACTTCCTAGTTGAGGTCAGACATATATGTGAGGTTAGAAAACAGGTCAGAAAGAGAGGACCTGAAAACCGTTGGACCTGGGATGTTGTTAGCTTTGAAGATGGATTAAGTCTGTAAACCAAGGAATGCTTTTAAAAGTTACAAAGATCAAGGAAATGGATTGTCCTCTTAAAGCCTCCAGGAAGTTGCACACCATACCAAGACCTTGATTTCATCCTGTGCAACCCAGTCAGATTCCTGACCTCCAGAACTGTAAGATAATAAATTTGTGCTGTTTCAAACCACTAAGTTTGTGGTAATTTGTTACAGCAACAAAAGAAAACTAATACATTCACTTTAGGGCTTTGATTGACTAATGAGACATACTTATTTCATCTGTTATCCAGTAAAAGTCACAAATTCTTGAGAATCCTTAAGTTTAAGAAAAACAATACTTTTTATTTTTTTTTGGATAAGTCTTTTATTGACCAGTGCCACATTTCTTTGTGTTCAATAGTTCCTTCATAAAATTGTCTAATCTTATTAGCACTGTCTTATATATATATATATATATATATATATATATATATATATATATATATATATATATATTTGTATATGTCTTTTATATACATATTTTTTCTTTGTTTTGTTTTACCAAATAAAACATTAATATCATAATAGCATGCACTGGCAATAATACAATTCTGTTACCAAAAATAACTACCTTTAATCTCCAACCTCTCTCCCTTGTTTTCCTTAGATCTCACCATATTCATAGAGAACTTTCCCTAGGAGGGAAATCCCCTCCTCCCAGAGCTACACACCCATGTGAACAATCCAAAGAGAGAGCAAGAGATTACCAAAACTGGAAGTCACAGTCTTTATTATGTAGAGGTCTCATCACACCTACCATGTTCTATTCTTTTGAGGCAAGTCACTGAATCCAGCCCATACTCAAAAAGAGAAGGTTACATAAAAGCATGAATGCTATATGGCAGGAGTTGTTGGGAGGCAGCTTACAGGCTGCCTACCACAAGAGCTCTTCTGATTCATTGTTTTATGTTTGCAATTTATTTTCAACCTAAAACAATATTCCTATTCAAATGGTATGTATTCTTTGTTTCCTTTATTGCCTTATAAGAAGTGGGAACACTTTAAGAGCAGATAGGGAAAGTCATTCTACATGACAAATATAAAAATGCAGTCTTATGCAAAACCATACATGCTGAAGGGACAAATAGAAAATACCTCTGAAAACAAATTGTTCCTGAAATGAAGTTCATGTGCCCTATGGTGAACTAAACATAGCTTGTGAATTCGTTTCTCAGGGCTGCTGTAACAACAAACCGGGTGACATAACAACAGAAGTTTATCACCTTATGATTCTGAGAACTAGAAGTGCTCTGAGAGCTGTGAGGGAGGATCTGGCCAGGGCTTTCTCCTAGCTTTTGGTAGCCTCAGGTGTCCTTGGCATTTAGGTGGCATTCTCTTTACATCTTCACATTTTTCCTCATGTGTTTGCCTCTGTGTCCAAATTTGTCCTTTTTATAAGGACACCAGTCATATTGGATTAAAGCTCATCCTAATGAACTCTAACTTGATTACCTTTGTTAAGAACTTATGTCCCAATAAGGTCACATTCTGAGGTATTCGGGGTTAAAGTATCAACATACCATTTTTGGAGAAACACAGTTCAATCCATAATAACCTGGGTTACATATATTTATTACTACCATTCCTATACTTGGATATAGTTGTGTTTCAGACAGGAATGTCGTGCCTCATACTGTTCTGTGTGTGGACCCCAGATGGTCAAAATCTGTATTCTGTAATTGCTACAGAGAAAAAAAAAGCTGAGAAAATGGCAAAGGATGAAAATTTCTTCCAGAAATGCTAGAAACCAAACTCATTGCTAAAGAATTGGCACACAAGCCTGTTCATTACCTCTGATTCAAGAAACAGTGTGTGGTCACTGCAGCTTTGCCAAAGTCCAGTAAATTGTGCTATCAGTGTGGTAAAAAATGAGGATGGCTGGTTTTTAATCAAGACAATAAAGCGTGAGGCAGTGTTCTTTTTTTGTGTAATGGCATCCAAACAGACATATTAGAAGGATGGTCAATTTGTTTTTCTTAAAAATTTTATGTTGTTTTAATATAACCCTGACCTGATTTCTTTACCAGAGAAATAACCATTTGCACTGCCATTGTGAAACAAAAATATGAAATGCCATAGAGTAATAACCAGATAGGGGAAAGTTATTATGCTTCTTAAAAGGCAGGCCCAAGTAAAACCTAGATTTGTTTTTTAGAAATATTATAGGACTTCTTCAGTGTTTTTCTTTTGTTTTTGTTACTGTTAATTTTTAAATTAGATGTGGATTATTTTATTTCTACAGTACAACTGAAATGCTCCAACTTTAGTGCCAGAAATCTTAAGTACTTAACACAACTCCAATTTAACTCTGTCAAATTCCTTTATACTTTGAATCATAAATAAAACATCAATACTAACACCACTGAGACTATAAAAGGCTAAGGTGACCACTTACATAGTTATATTAATTAGTTTGTTTCATTACAAAACTGATTTCCAATAATGGTGTTTTAAAAAGTTTTAAAGTAAATATATTGGTATGTATTTGTTTTTATGATGAAATATTATGTTTAAATTTGGGTTATTTTAATGAAATATGTCATACCTACTGTTGGACCCAAATTTGATAAATCATGATATTTTTACCAGGTTCTATAGAAATAAGATGGTAAGATATGTGTTCAGTTTGTTGGGGGTAATAAAGGCAGAACTGGACAGGAATATTCTTCAGAATACAATAGGTAACTGATAACTGTAGAAGAAAAGGAGGAAAGAAGAGGGATTGAGCAGGGAGAATATCTAGCCATTATACAGATTGGACAGTCTTGGCCAGCCCAACTGGGTGCCCCAAAGTAAAGATTATAAGGTCAGACTCCAGTTGAACAGCAATGAACAAGCCCTTGCATCTGCACCATGACCAGTTATTGACTTGGCTCCAAAGGTAAGACAAGTCCTGAAAGCTCTTCATATAGAGTCCTTCAACTTACAACACTCCTTGCAGCTGAATGGCCGGTCTTCTTTTGAAGGAAGATTGCATTGGTACACTTTCATGGCTCCCATGGTTCATGCTGTATGTCACATAAATCCTCTCTATACGTGTTTGACATACAGCTTTCCCATGGTTAAAGTGTCCTTCCCTGAAAAATTAATTTCCCATTTTCCAATCTTATGTTTCAGCCCCCATGATTAAACACATTCAAAATCTAGTCCTACATGTATAACCAGCTCCTGTCAATACACTTCAGTTAATTTTTGTTGATGGTGGTTTATACAGCTTCATCAAGATACATTTCACACTCCATAAAACTCAACTGCTTAAAGAGTACATTAGGTGGTTTTTAGTCTATTCACAGGTTTGTGCAACCATCACCAGAATCTATTTTCAGAACATTTTCAATGTCTCCAAAAGAAACCTCATATCTATTAGCAGCAATCCACATTCCTCTGATACCCGCCCCAGGGAATCACCAATCTACTTTCTGTTTCTATGGACTTGCTGACTTTAGACATTTAGCATAAATGGAACCATGCAATATATAATCTATTGTGCCAGACTTCTTTTACTTGGCATATGTTTACAAGATTCATTCATGTGGTAGCATGTATCTGTACTTCACTCTTTTTTTACTGAAGAATAACACTTCTTTGTGCTATCTAATTTTGTTATCCATTTATTAGTTGACTATGTTGTTTCCACTTTGGAACTATTATGAATAATGTTGCTATGAACAATCATACACAGGTTTTTTTTGTGAGAATATATATTTATTTCAATGTTCAATAGAAATGTGTTCCTCTGCACTTAGGGAAAATACCAGCCTTTCACCCTTAATGATGATATTAACTGAGGGATTTTTGCATTTGTTTTTATAAATGCCCTTTGTCAAGTTGAAGAAGTTTCTTCCTGTGCCTATATTGTTGAGTGTTTTTAATCATGGCAGAGTGTTGGACGTTGTGAAATACTCTTTCTACGTCTATTGAATGATCATGTGGTTTCATCCTCTGTATTATCAATATATATATTTTTGGATAAACCAACCTTGCACTTCTGACAAAAGGTGGAAGGTTTTCAGTGACTTGATGTCTTTCTTATCTTTGAATATAGACATTTATAGCTTTAAATTGCCCTATGGGCATGACTTATACATCCCATATTTTGTGTGTTATTTTGCTTTATTTTCTAATTCCCTTCATGATTCCTTCTCTGCTCTTTTGCATATTTGGAAATATATTGTTTAATTTCCATGTATTTGTGAACTTCCTACATTTTATCTGTTTTTGATATGCAGTTTAGAATCATTATTGTCAGAGACTGTATGATTTTGATTATCTTAAATTTATTGAGTTTTGTTGTATGGCTTCACACATGGTTTATTTTTGAGAATGTTCCTTATGTTCATGAGAATATATATTTGCTGTTGTGGGGTAGAGGGTAGAGTGTTCTATAAATTTCTATTAGTCCTAATTTGCTTATAGTGTTCAAGTTTTCTATAATCTTGTTAATCTTCCACCTAGTTGTTCTAGCTGTTATTGAAAGATGGTTATTGTAGTCACCAACTGTTGTTGTTAGATCTTCTATTTCTACATTTAACTATGTCAGTTTTGCTTGTATATTTTGGTGCTCTTCTGTTTTGTGCATGTATCTATCATTGTTATATCATCTTGAAGGATTTTTTTTATCTTTGGTAACCAAGTTTTTTAAAATTAATTTTGTCTGCTATTAGTGTAGTTACTTTTATTCCCTCAGGTAGTTGCTTGTGTGGTATATCTTTTTCTATTATTTTAATTGTTAGCAATTTGTGTCTCTGAATCTAGAGTGTCTCTATATACAGGATATAGTTGTGTCATGTCTTTTATACATTCTGACAAACTGGGCCTTTAGAGATTGGAAGGATGCAGACACAGACCAAGGAATGCTGGCAGCCACTAGAAGGTGGAAGAAACAAGGAATAGATTCACTCTGAGAACCTCCAGCAAGAGTGTGATCCTTCCAAACCTTGATTTTGACTCCTGAAACTTATTTTGGATTTTTCTGGCCTCCAGAAACATGAGGGAATGCATTTCTATTGTTTTAATTTATAGAGTTTATGGTAATTTGTTGCAATAGCCACAGAAATCTAATATTAATGTTGTAGGGGGAAAGACTCTAAGAAGATGAAACTTGTGTAGAGATCTGATGGTTCTTATGGTATGAGGGGTTGAGGGATAGAGAGGACAGAAGGTGGAGTTAAAGACAAACTGTGCAGGATTTTTTCAAATACTTTTATTTTCACTCTTTAATTTGGATTTATAATCACAGGGAAGTGACATTTGAGCTGAGGCTTGAAA